>VSMD01024233.1:0-225661 GCA_008750895.1 Mirza zaza | reverse complement strand
TTTTTCCAATTTTGTTCTTTTATTTATTTATTTTATTTTAGCGTATTATGGGGGTACAAGTGTTAAGGTTACGTATATTGCCCACGCCCCACCTCCCCCCTCTTGAGTCAGAGCCTCAAGCATGACCATCCCCCAAACGTTGCACATCTCACTCATTGTGTTTGTATACACCCATCCCCTCCTCCCCCCTCCCACCTGATTTTAAATGAAATTATTCCCCATGGTTGAATTCTTCTTAGTAGTGTGGAAGAAGAAAAATTCTGTAGTGCAGACAAAATGGCATTCCTCTCAGAAAAAGTTGGCCATTGTCCTAGCTACTAAGTAGCCGGTCATTAAGAATTCAATCTTTATTTGAAACTTGCTAAGAGTAGATCCTGAATGTTCTCACCACAAAAAAAAGTATGTGAGGTGATAGATATGGTAATTAGTTTGATTTAATCATTTCACAACATATACATATATCAAAACAGTATATACAATTTTTATTTGTCAATATACCTTAATAAAAAAAAGAATTCACCTAAAGATGGGGGCAGAGGGTAGCTGGGGTGTACCAACCTATTTGACTGGGGTGGGAAACAAGCATACGTTGCAGAAGCAAAATAAAGCAGGCACTCACTTCCTCTTAACCAATTATGTAGCAAGGCAGAAAACAGTAAATAGGTATAGTGGGTCCTATACTGACTGGTTGATAGGAAATCCTGTTATGCTTTCCAGAAGCCTGTTCAGATATGCCAGTTGTATGACAGGGATTGGATTGGGCTTATATGACAAGAGTTTTTCTGGTCAGTATAATTCTCTTGGTTTTAAAATAATGGATAAAAATAACCTTTGTCACCAATCAATGGATATCTTAGAAAAAAATTATTTTAAAACTGACATTAATCATCAAAAGTTCCTTTGTACTTACTACATACAAATAGGCAGCTAATAGGAGATGATAGTGATTGTGGAGCACAATAAAAATAATTAGCTTTAATACACTCTTATCTACCTCTTTCCATATAGTCACCTTTAATGTTGGTTAAAATATAAAGACAAATTAAAGCGCTACATGAAACACAACTGAAGAGTAAGAATGGATTACTTATAGACATTAATAAAACTTTTGTAAAAAGATTTTTGAAAACATACTCACTCTATTTTAGTGTATGGAATCTCTCTTAATTGTTCTTCTGACAATCCAGATGGATCTACAAGTTCCTTTCTAGAAAGGTATAATCAAGAAAATGATAGTTGTGATGTTGGTATAAATGCTAATATCTTTTACAATTGGCAGATTAAGTTTTCCCTTTGTAACCTTGTCCCAAAACAATGTTAGCAAAACTAACTGGAACAAAATAAGCTGGAACAAAGATTTAAAAACTAGAATGTATTCAAGAAAAAAAAAACAGAAGGACAACTTTTCCTGTAGCTTTTTTGCCCTTCTTTTAATTTTTCTACATCCAGACTCTTCAGTCATTCCCTAATTCTCTATAAAAGATCTGCTTCTCTCCCCTGTGGTGGTTGTCTTTTTCCTTCTGAATTTGTTCTCCTTGGTATTTATTTCTAATTTTTTGGGCTGAGGTCCATTTACAGGTGAAACTAAGTGACCTTAAGCGAGGAGGTGCCAGGGCTGCCTGTAGACAGGTGGCTGGTATGGTAAGGCACCGCACCTTGTACTGCACATAAGATGGTCACAATGAAGACTGTTTGGCAGGCTTCAGCCTGAGGCTGCGTCTCACTATCAGATGTCTGTCTTATAGTTGCATTAAAACTACGTGGGTTTTAAAACAATGAAAAAAACAAAACCCAGTACTCACTGAATATGCTTCCATAACTCTTCTTTTGCTTGGATATCGGGGCTTCTCCTATAAATGGAGAAAACACTCATCTCAGCAAACATGCTTCGTCTAACAACCTAATAGCTAACTTTAATAGTTTTCAGACTGTGAAGTTCTTATTTGCCAGCTGAGACCAGACAAGGAAATGTCAAGCAAGGAGAGCTAATGTGATGGTTAGTACAAAGACACCAGGTAATTTATCTGCCACTGAAGAAAAATCACATAAACCCACTCATAACGAAAGCTGCATTAAATGAAAGAGCTCAGACTTGCACAGCCATGTGCAAACACCTCCAGTGGTGACTGTACAGTGAAGAATGATTCGAGGCTTCTGTTCCTGGTCTTTCTATTAATATATATTTACAAACACAAAAGAATTCACCTGATTCTAAACAGTCCCAACATGACCTGTGATTACCCAATAGAAGCAAAAACCATAAGGGAAAAAAGCAGCTGATGGGATGGCCCAGGTGACAGACTATGTACCAATGACCCATCTCTTGTTATGGCTGGTGTTGCATTTCTGCACCAAAACCTGAGCCTGCAAATGCTACAAGCTAACTGTGACCTTGGCTTTTGTTGCCATTCTCTATATTCCCTTCTTCATCTCTAACTATCAACCTCACAAATCTTTTCTCCTCCAAGAACCACCTGAGTAGGCATATCACTAACTTCCTAGAACAAAAAATCAGCCTGCATGTGTTTGCCACTCTCTATCAACTATTATTCCACACTGTAGCAATGAACATTAGAAATCTATTATCACTGCAATTGTTGCCACAGAATTTTTTTTTTCCTAGTGAGAAAATAAGCTTTCATCAGTACCTTCAAGAGAACCAGGGTCTAATAATAGGCCCAAAGAAAGCACTCAAACTCTAACAATTAAAAGGTCTGGAGCTAAGCAAAGACACGGATATACTCTGTCTTGTGGAATTTTACATTATTAATCTGGCGAGCATTTTGGCAGCTCAATATCACTTTCAACATATGACATCTGCAATGCTTTCATTTTTCTCAGTTATAAGGGCACCACTGAGGCATTCTGACAGGGTCTTCTGAGCCCACAGAATACAATAAGCCACTTTCTAGCCAAAGAATTGACTAAATGGTTTCTCTTTTGCAAAAAATAAAAATAATCTGACTATGAAGACTTTTTAATCAACTTAAATGGAGACAAAACATGGAAGATAAGGAAGAAGAGGTGAAGCCTTGGTCTTAGACCAAACATGGTACTGCTAAGTGTAGATTTTGTTATAAGAATAAAAGTGTATGTTTAAAAAAAAATCATAAAAACTGCTTCTTTAGAAGGATTTCCTATTTGGAATCTACCTTTCCTACATTTGGCTGGTCTGATTAGCTACATGATATGTTAACCCATTAAATGATACTGTCAGAGAAGTTGCTAATATTAAAAAGCACTAAACTGTTATTCCATTCTGAGAGAATGATGGTTCTGTTGGAACTGTACCCCAGCATCAGATTCTCACAGAAGGTAACCCAGCAGTCTAAAGCAGAGGTGGGGAATTTGCAGCCTTGGGCCACACGTGGCCTTTGAGGTTCTTAAGTGTGGCCTTTTGACTGAATACAAATTTTACAGAACAAATCCTTTTATTTTTATTAGTATTTTTTTGTTCATCTTTTATATTTTTAAAATGCACGTGTTTAAAATACCAAAGAATGAAATAAGTTACAACAAAATAATCCTCCCAGACTGACCAGCACAATTACAACATTAGTAAGCCCAAAGAGCTAAACTAATGGCTGCTACACTCATAATTTTGTTCTAACTTCCCCCGCATGACTGGCGCCACTACCCCACAAGGCTGGTTGGTAAGAGTTTATGGGGGTCCGGTGCCAGTCTGTTATCAGCTTTTGACAACAACAGTGCACTGTGCTTCTGTTTGAAGTGGAATTCATGAATAGTTGCACAGCTCCACAGTATTTTTTAATTCTGTTTGCTTAACACCCCATCATGTCAAAGATGACCAAGAGAACAACGAAGGAAGAAAACAGACTTTTTAATGAGGACTGGGAATTGCAATATCATCTTGTTTCTGCTAAAGATTAGATGATTTGCTTGCATTGTGATATTGCACTGTCAACATTAAATTCAATGCTCCTCAGCATTATAACACTCGTAAGAACCACAAATATTTTAAATTAGAGGGAGAGGCATGAAAGGTCATTGTGCAGAAATTAAAAGATGAAAAACAGGCTCCCAGGAGTCCATACTGACATTCTGCAGGGGCTTGTCCTACATGGTTTCTGTGTGAAGTCAAATCTGAGCAACATGGCTGGGCTCGGTGGCTCATGCCTGTAATCCTAGCACTCTGGGAGGCCGAAGCGAGTGGATCGCTCAAGGTCAGGAGTTCGAAACCAGCCTGAGCAAGTGTGAGACCCTGTCTCTCCTAAAACAATAAAAAGAAATTAGCTGGACAACTAAAATATATAGAAAAAATTAGCCGGGCATGGTGGCACATGCTTGTAGTCCCAGCTACTCGGGAGGCTGAGGCAGCAGGATTACTTGAGCCCAGGAGTTTGAGGTTGCTGTGAGCTAGGCTGACGCCACAGCACTCTAGCCTGGGCAACAAAGTGAGACTCTGTCTCAAAAAAAAAAAAAAAAAAAAAAAACAAATCTGAGTGACATAAATAGTTCACAACTCTGTGAAACAGAAGAGCTGTGATTGGTACTGGAATGAGGACCTTTAAAACCTCTTGTTCTTCACTAAAGTTTTCAAAGCTGGGTCTGGTCCTGCAATTTGTGGAAAAGAGTATTTGCATAGGATTTCCCCCATGCTGCAAAATGACTACAATATGAAGATGTGGTAGAACTCTAAAAACAAGCAGTAGAGAGTGTTTAGAAAACATCAAGAAAATAATCCCACCACCTTAAGGAACCATTGGAACTTCATGTGTTTTCTAATATTCCTCGCTATGCATGGATGTTTTTTGTTATTAAATAATATTTGGAATGATAAAAAAAAAGATGAAAAGCAAAAGCAAAGACAATTCTTTCAGGCAGCAACAATATCTGGAAATAATGCCACTGAAGCAACTTGTAAAGTAGCTTATATACTCAGGAAAAAAGGGAAGCCATTCAGCATTGTCAAAGTTATAAGTCCTTAGACCCTTATAACGTTTCAAAGTACAACTGCCTCTTTCAAGGAGAACCATAACTGATCAGCAGCATGAATTAGTCTTCAAGTTAACAATACAACTTCATGCAATACTCCAAAAGGAAAATATATATTATTCAATCGCTTTGGATGAATCGACTGATACTACTGACTCAGCACAGATTTTATACTTCATTTGGGTCATACAGAAGATTTTCTTTGCTATGAAGAGTTACTTGCTTTGGGCACTCTTGCAAACAGAATACAGGGAATAGCTATCTTCAACAACTTTCAAGATAAATGTTGGACTGAATCTGGTAAATTTAGTGAGTGCATGTACAGATGGTGCACCTTCCATGACAAGAAAATATGAAGGGTTTACTACACAGATAAAAAAAATACTGGCTGAGCCAGATGCTCTCATTTCTTTTCATTGCATCCTACATCAGCAAAACCTCTGTGTTAAAGCTATTAATATTTTAAGTGACACTTTGCTACAAGTTAAAAGTCTTGTTAACTATATTCCTGCAAATGCAACATGGCATCATCAGTTTTGTAATACGCTAAAGGTGAACAATGAGGTATTCTGTGTGCATTTACTTTATTCTAAAGTCCATTGGCTATTGCACAGACAGGTGTTAGCCAAAGTTTTATCTCTGTGAGAACAGATTGTTAAATTTTATGAAGAACAGAATCAACAATGTGAATTACTAAAAGAAAGTGTCTACAGGAATGCACCATTTCTGTGATATCATGTCAAATCAATACAACTTGAATGTTTCTTTGCAAGGTAAAACTAAGTCTATATATGATATGTGACCAAAAAAAAATCCAAGCACTTCAAAAAAAGCTATCTTTTTCCAAAACACACCTTCGAAAGGAAATTTCAGATGAACATATTCCCTAGTTAGCAAAGGTCATTAATGAGCAGGATAACATATGTGAAATCATTTGAAGAATATGCAGCTGTTATACCTATTAATTGGAGAATGCAACAAAAAGTTCACTGACTTTGAGAATCACAACATCACACTCAAATTAGCATTTCAGCCTCACCTAGGAGATATCAACAAGGCACCTAAAGAACTACAGATAGAATTGATTCAGCTCTCAGTAGATGACATTTTAAAGTCATTGTTTGATGCTAAGATAGATCCAATTGAAATATGGAAAAAGGCAGAATACCCACGGCTTCGGCAATGTGCTCGAAAATACGTTCTTGCTTTTCAACCACTTATTGTTGCAAATCTACATTCTCCTACCTAACCCAAATCAAGACACCCTTAAGGTCACAAATGACTGATACCATCTAGAGGATCAACTGTGGACCTCCATGCTGCAACCAAATATTCAAATGCTTTCCAACAAAAAGACAACACAAAGTCATTAAAAGGTTAACTTTACAATTAATAGTTTACATTTTTTGAAATTATTAAGTATACAGATTTTTACAAAATAATGTACATTTTTTAAGTATACCTAATTGAAGTTTCTTAAATACAGCCTTATCTGATTACGGCTAAATTAATGTGGTCTTCCCACATGAAAAGGTTCCCCGCCCCTGGTTTAGAGTATTATATAAAATCTAAGTTAGAAAACTATTATAACTGATAATTATTCTTATTTCAGGAAGGTACATTAGTAAGGGTATTAGCTGTCTTCAAGTTATAGCAGGGTTTCTCACCCACGGCACTACTGACATTTTCAGTAATGACTCTTTGTTGTACAAGGCTGTCCTGTGCATAGTAGGATGATGAGTATCACCTCCCCAGTGTGACAACCAAAAAAGTCTCGACACTGCCAAATGTTCTAGGGGTGGGAGGACAAAATCTTCCCCTGTTGAAAACCATTAGTCAAGTATATGACTTTGTTATTAAGTGGATACGTATGGTTGGGTGGTGTAACCGAGAGCCTTGTTATTGTAAAGATCCACTATGTGAATATTGAAATAATGTTGGAGAGAGCAATGGTAGCAGGGACTATATATTCAATGAGGAAAGTGACCCAGGGTGCAGCTGATGACAACTAGTAATACAAGGAGATTTGTTAAGTGGTATAATTTGGTGGCATGAAATTCAAAGCCAAATGTTTTTAGGGAGGAGAGGGGGAGAATGAGAAAAAATGATGAGAGGCAAGAAGAACGTGCATGCCGTGACCACCACACCAGGTCTAGTGGTGAGAGATGAGTAACGAACAAGATACAAAAAACTGGTAACAGTAGATGTTTCTGAGTGCTTGAATTGCAGGTAGTTTTATGTTTTTATTTATACTTCTCTCTCTCTCTCTCTCTCTCTCTAAGCCAAGAGAATTTTTTACCTTAATGATCAGGGGAAAAAACAAGAGCATTTTCATGTTTTAAAAAAATTACTGCTGTCGTAAATTCATAGGAAATGCCTTTCACTACCATCTCAGAATTAGCAGACATGTCATCTTAATCTGAATGAGATCATCAGTCCTTCTAGCCATAAATATTGGTCCTAAAAGATTTAGGATTTAGTCTGAAGCACCATAATAGTCATATTTTTAACTAAACTGAGTTCTGAAATGGCCAGAAATTTCAGTTTTAAGGCAAGAAAAAAATTCCAAAGCTAAAAAAAATGCTAGTTTCCTCTGATTGCTAGACCATCTGTGATTTAACAAAAGTAAACACAAGCTACATGTTAATGAGGAATATGTTATTTTTGCGCTTACATCTGCACACATTTAATCAATAATTTAGGATGAACTCATCTGCAGCTCAACATCAACTTGTGGATTTAGAAAGCTGTGGAATTTTAACAGCCATTTCTCTTAATTAACAGGCCCTTAATTATGTAGATGCTTTATTGAAACTATCCAAATAAGTTCCTAAGGAAATAGAAGCCTGAGTAGTACACAGATATGACATATATAGAGAATAAACATTCAGGCCAATATTTGTCCAATATTTTTCAAAATCTTCCCTCATCCATATCTTGTATAAGGCATAAATATCCACTTTAAAAATGTAAATATTTGCATAAATATTCCACTTAAATCAGAGAAATCAGTTTGATGAGACATAATTTACAAATCACTCTCCCTTCTTCCAAAACTCTAAAACAATTCATAAATTTACAAAGCATTTAAACTCCATCATTGTATATAATACCTTTGTATCCCCCAAACTCTCCAACTATATTATCTAAAAAAACCATATGTGCGATATATATAACTATATTTTGTATACTACATAATACTAAAAAGTAAAATAATAAATATGGCAGCATTGGACTTTTATTATTTTTGTCATCTTTATACCGACCACTGCTCTAAAAGGAAATTTAGAGTTGAAAATATGTTAAGTTTATAAAACATCTTTATTTAAAGAATTCAAAGCACTTAACAAATATCTCAGTAATTCCTTCTCACATTCCTGTAGTAAGAATAAACCTAACTAGGAGATGTCTTTCTCTTCTCCATTCTTCCCCCTCCAAATTAAAGCAGCATTCGGAAGCCACAGAGCTCAACCCAGCTGCTGAAGACAGTTCAGGAGTCACGTCCGGGAGCTTCATACTAAATCTTTATCTAATGTACCAGAGTTCTGTTTTGTGGCGTTTTTTTCCTGTTTTTTCTAATTTTGACTTTTTAAAAAATTTCAGAATATTATGAGGGTACAATCATTTTGGGTTCATATAATGCCTTTGCCTCACCCATGCCAGAGCTACAAGTGTGTCCATCCCCCATACAATGAGCCCTGCACCCATTAGTTGTGAGTTTACCCATCCCCACCTCCCTCCCACCTTGGTTTGTGTTTAACTGAGAATATCACTTCACCCTGACAACCTCTTCATCCACATTATCAATATTTTTCAATAAAAATAGTAAGACATTATAACCACCAGAGGGAGCCTGAGCCTTCTCTTACACACAAGTTGACCCTACCATAACTATTGTTTGAGCCTTAATGCCTCTTCCAAACATCCCAATGAGTGAAGGTTCGCCCATGTAGAAAAAGCAGTTTCAACAAAGCTGACTTTTTTCCTAATGATAGTAAACATGAACACCATGTTGAGGGTAGCTAAAAAATGTTCTAGATAAAACAATTGATCCTCTAGATGGGTATCAGTCATTGGTGACCTCAAGGGTGTCTTGATTCGGGTTAGGTAGGAGAATGTAGAGTCACAGCAGTAAGTGGTCCAAAGGCAAGAAAGCATTTTTCAGCCATGTTGCCAAAGGTGTGGGTATTCTACTGCATTTTTTCCTATTTCAATTGGATCTTTCTTAGCATCAAACAATGACTTTAAAATGTCATCTACTGAGAGCTCAAATATGCATATGTATTATATATATTTTAGTGTAGTATGCATATTTATATATTTTAAATATTTCATGTATTATATATTTTATACCTGGAGCTAGATTTATACATATTGAAGGACAATTTTAATTGCTTTCCTCAGATACTGCTCTAAATCATGTTTCTACTTTTAAAGAAAGCTATAGAGGCTCCTCGATTCTCACAGAATCAAATTCTAGTCTTTAAGGACTTTGAGAGAGTTGGGCCACTCTACTCTCTTCACTTCTCACCGCCTCTCATCTCAAGGGAAAAAAATCGAAGACCTTGTAGTGTTTCTGGAGATAAACTGAGACCTGGGGAACTTACTAATTATAAAGGTACCTGCCACCATGAGTATTTATTATGCCACAAGCACTTGGTACATGTGACCTCACTGCTCAGCAAAATCCTATGAGCATGCTATCGTCCATGCTGTTGAGAAAGCAGCTCGTGGAGATCAGGTAGTAGCTGAAATTGGGCATCCCACAATGCAAACACAGGTCTGACAATAGCATCAGTAGGTATTTTCTTAATTGTCAATAAGCATCAGGTTTTGGCATCAAAGAGCCCAGTTCATTCTATAAAAAGTAATCCATCATTTTGTATTTGTAACACTTTTACTCAGTTCCTCTCTTGAATTTCCATTTGACTGCCTATTTGGCATCTCAAATCTAACAAAAACAGAAATCTTGATTCTCTCCCTGCACACATTCCTGGCCCATCCCTTTCCATTTCTGTAAAACAGCATGGCTACCCACTCAGTTGATCAGCTCGAAGACCAAATCACCCAAAATTCTTCTCACACTACAAACCTGTCAGCTTTACTTCCAGAATGTACATCCATCTACTTCTCTGTATTTCCACCACCACCCTTTATTCTGAGCCAAAACCATTTCTCACATGGAGCACTGCAAAAGTTTTCGAATTGTTCTTGCTTCCTTTCTTAATTCTTTCTCAACATGCTTTTTATCTACACAGAGCAACTTCTGAATGAACTACTCTTCACACAAATAGATTTTTTTTTTCCTATCTTAACTGCACTTTGGTCATATCAGCTATCTAGTTAATCAAGTTCCAGTTACAAAGTCATTTCAAACATTTGCTAAATCTCTTTATGGTTTACTTTGCTTATTTGTTTCAAACACCAAGTGGCACCAGGATTATGGTTTACTTTAAAATAAATTCCAGAAAGATAACACAGCATTTTTTTTGAAAGGGTCTTGCTCTGTTGTCAGGCTGGAGTGCAGTGTAGTTCACTGTAACCTCAGACTCCTGAGCTCAAGCAATCCTCCTGCCTCAGCCTCCTGAGTAGCTAGGACCTACAGATTTGTGCCACGATGCCTAGCTAATTTTTTTTATTTTTCAAGCTGGCAATGGGAGGAAGACGAGAGGATCACTTGAGCCCAGGAGTTAAGCTATCAGGCTAAAGTCAAGGTGTTGGCAGGGCTGTGTTCTTTTCCAGCGACTGCAGGGAAAGTCCATTTTCTTACCTTTTCCGACTTCTACACACTTGGTTCAAGGCCCTTTCTTCCATTTTCACAGCCAGCAACAGCAGTCGTTTCAAAATTGAATCACTCTGATTTCCTCTTCTGTTCCCTCCTCCTCTTTTAAGAATGCTTTTGATTACTTCTGGCCTACTTGGATAATCCAGGATAATCTCCCTAGCTGAGGGTCAATTTATTAACAACCTTAATTCCACCTGCATTCTTAATTCTCCTTTGCCATCTAGCATAATATATTAACAAGTTATGGAGATTAACACATGGACCTGTTTCAGGGGCAATTATTCTGCTCACTGCAATAACTATAAAGTTTTTCTTCCTCTTTTCTTAATTTCTTTAAATAACAACACACTGTTTAAGCAAAGATAATAACACTGTAATTTAGGGCTTCTAACAAGCAAAAATACAACAAATGACAATAGCACAAAGGGATGGGATAAATGGAGCTAATATATTCCCAAGGTTTCTAAATTTTATATAAACTGTTACAATAGTAATCCTAAACGGTGTGGTTAAGGAATCATAGTGTAAGCCATGGAGAGAATAAATAAAAAATAATAAAAGAAATATAGGTAAGACATCAATGAAGAAAGTAAAATGGAATATTAAAAAATATTCAATTGATGCTAAATAAAGTAGGAAAGGAGGAACAAACCAACAAAAACCAGATATAATACAAAAAAAGCACAAGATGGGAGACTTAAGTCTCAAAATACTAGTAATTATGCTAACAGTAAATAGACTAAACATTCAACATAAAAGGTAGGGATTGTTAGGCTAGATTAAAAAAACAATAAGACCAACTACACACTGTCTACAAAGATGTACTTTAAATATAAAGACATAGCTAGGCTTAAAGTAAAAATATTAAAAGGATATACCATGCAAACAGTAAACATGAGAAAGGTGTAGTGGATATACACAAGTATGTGCATGCACAAAAGTTACAGGGAAAGCAGTATTGTCAGAATAAAGAATCGACTCATCAGGAAGGGGAAAAAAATCACATTTGTATATACCTGATACCATAATTTCAAAGTAACCTGAAGTGAAAACTGACAGAACTAAAGGGTAAAACAGACAATTCCCTTGTTAGAGATTTTAACATTCCTGTCTCAATGACTGCTTGAGAAATATAGATAAATCAGAAAAGACACAGACTATCTGAACACTATCAGCTAATTGGATCTATTTGACAGCCAATGACTGAGATTATTAATTCTTTTCAAGTCCACAAATCATTCATCATTGAAGACTATATGCTAGGCCTTAAAACAAGTCTCAATAAATTAAAATCATACAGGTTTTTTTTTTTACCACAATGGAATTAAATTAGAAATTAATGATAATGAGATAGCTAGAAAATCCCCCAATATTTGGAAATTAAACAACTACAAAACCTATGATCAAAGAAATCACAAGGGAAATTGAAAATCATTTTGAACTGCATGATGATAAAAATAACACATGTTAAAAATATGTGAGATATATTAATAGTTAAGGCAGGGCTTAAGGAGGATATGCTTATATTAAAAAAGAAGAAAGGTTTAAAATCAGTGTCACCTTAAGATGATGAAAAAAGAAGAGCAACAAAAGACAAAATAAATAGAAGGAAAGAAATAATAAAGAGTAGGAATCAATGAAATAGATAACAGATAACAAAAAATCAACAAACCCAAGGCTGGTTCCCTAAAGTAACTAGATTAAGGAAAAAAAAAAAAAAAGGAGAAAACACAAATCACCAACACCAGGAATGAAAATGGCGGTATCAAAACAGATTTCACTGATGTTAAAAAACATAATGAGGAATTATGAACAAGTTTTTGTTAAAAGATTTTACAACTTAGATAAAATGAACAAATTCCTTTTAAAACACAAATTACCAAAACCTACATATAACAAGCAGAAAATACAAATCATGCAGTATCTGCTAAAGAAATTGATTTTGTAATTTAAAACTTTCCACAAGGAAAATTCCAGACAGAGATGGTTTCACTGGTGAATTATATCAAATATATAAGAAAAAAAATGCTAATTTTACATTAACTCTTCAGAAAATAGAGGAAGAAAGAATACTTCCCAAATTATTTTAAATGAGCCATATTATACTATTACCAAAAACCTGATCTACAAGAAAATTATTGATCAATTTTTCTCATGAACATAGGAAAAAAAATCTTAAAATAATGCCATACAGCAGGGGTCCTCAAACTTTTTAAACAGGGTGCCAGTTCACTGTCCCTCAGACCTGTTGGAGAGCTGAACTATAGTTTTAAAAAAACTATGAACAAATTCCTATGCATACTGCACAAAACTTATTTTGAAGTAAAAAAACAAATGGGCAAAAACACCCGCATGTGGCCCGCAGGCCGTAGTTTGAGGACACCTGGCATATAGAATCCAGCATTGTACAAAAAGTATAACACATCATGACCACAAGAGGCTTATCCTAGGAACACAAGGATGCATCATTGAAAATTGAATCTATGTAATTCCTCCACTAACAAAATAAACATAACCCATATACAATTATCTCAGTAGATGCAGAAAAGGCATATAACAAAAGTTAAAGCTCATTCACGATAAACTCTTCACTAACTCACCAAACTAGGAATAAAAGGGACCTTCCTTAATTTCACAACTAGCATCATACTTAATGAGACATACTGAATGCTTTCCCTGGAAGAAAGCAAGCAAGCTAAGGGTGTCTGCTTTTTTTCCACTTCTATTTAACACTGTACTAGAAGATCTAGCCAGTACAATAAGGGAAAGAACAGAATAAAAGGCAAAAAGATTATACATCAAGGAAAACTCTCTCAAGCCACAAACAATATGATTATAACTGTAGAAAATCGTAAGAAACCACAAAAAAATGGGCAAGCTTCTAGAGCTAGTAAGTGAATTCAACAAGGTTTGTAGGGTGGCTAGATATAACATCAGTATTTTAAAAAATCATTTATTTTTCTATATACTAGCAAACAATTAGAAAATAAACTTCTTAAATGTACAGCTCAATACAACTAAAATATTAAATATTTAGGATCAAATTTAATAAATGTAATAACTGTACTGAAAACTATAAAACATTGCTGAAAGGAGCTAAAGATTACTGGATGGGTAGGATACTTATTTTCTCAAAACTGATCTACAGCTTCAATATACTCCTAATCTAAAGCCTTTTTTTTTTTTTCTGGTAGGAGAGGTGGTAAAAACTGACAAACTGATCCAAAAATTTACACAGAAATGCAAAGGACCTAAAATAGCTAAAGCAATCTTGGGGGGAAAAAAAGAAGAAAGCCAAAGTTGGAGAATTTACACTGCCCCATTCAAGTCTCACTATAAAACTATAGTAAGACAACATGTGATAGACACATAGATCAATAAACAAAACTGGCGCACATTTAAGCAGCCAACTGATTTTCAATAAAGGCCACAAGACATCTCAATGAAGACAATCTTTTCAAAAACAGTAGTGGAGTAACTAGGTAGACATGTGGGAAAAAACTCTCTCTCTACCTCATACAAATACAACAATTAACTCCAGATAGATCACAGACCTAAATATAAGAGCAAAGTCTATAAAACTGCTAGAAAAAGGTATTAAGACTACCTGTGGCCAAATGGTAGGCAAATATTCCTTAATATGAAAAAAAAATTTAACTATAAATGAAATAAATTATAGATTGGTCTTCATCAAAATTAAAAATGTCCGCTTATCATAATTAAAAATGTCTGCTCATCATAAAACAATGTTAAGAACAAGAAAAGGCAAACTACAGCCTGGGAGCAAGTATTCACAATACATATATCTGAAAAAAACTTTATCTAGAATACATAAGTAATTTACAAATGAATAATAAAAAAGACAACCCAATTCAAAATGGACAAAAATTTGGACACTATAAAAATGAAGATATATGAATAACCAATAAGCACACAAAAATGTGGACATTATTAGTAATCATGGAAATGCTATTAATAATTAAAACCACAATGGAATACCACTTCAAACCTACTAGAATAGCTAAAATTAACAAGACCAACAAAACCGAATATAAGCAAGAATGGGGCAGAATGAAAACTCTCATGCATGGCTAATGGCGTGTAAAATGATATGAGCTCTTTGGAAATCATTTTGGTAGCTCTTTATAAAATTAAACTGCAAATACCGTCTAACTCTGAAATTCCACCCCTAGGTATTACCCAAGACAAAAGAAAACAGATTCCAGAGACGCACCTGCACAGAATGTCTATGGCAGCTTTTAACACAATGGCAAAAACTGGAAACAATCCAAATGCCCATCAAGAGGAGAATGGATAGACAAATTTGGCATATTGATACAAAAAATTTGAATAGCCACTGATACCATGAATGGATCTCAAAAATACTGTTTCATGAAAAAAGCCAGATTTTAAAAGAGCATATTATGTAATGACATTTATATAAAGTTCAATAGAGACAAAAACTAATTTATGATGATAGAAATCAGAACAGTGGTTGCCTATGGGGGTAAACACTGACTAGAAGGACCATGAGGGAACTATCTGGATGATGGAAATAGTCTACATCTCAATTGGAAGAATGGACACACTATGTATATATCTGTCAAAATGGAATGAACTGTACACATAAGATGAGAGCATCTGACTCTATGTACATTTCACCTCAAATTATCTCCATAAAAAAATTTATTCCTTAGGCTGTTAAATGAACCTCAGATCACTCAAAAAATGATTAAATTCCCAGACCCGTGTACAAGTATTTGCCCCGTAATATAACTGAATTATAGCAACACTCAATAACTTTGAATTATTCTATTTGTCAACTTTATTTAAAAATGAATAGTTCCATACTATTGCCTCTAGGAATGTTTTTTGACTCCTCCAAAATCTATACTGGGCACACCCCTGTAGTCCCGGTTCATTGAGGCAGGAGGATTTCTTGAGCCCAGGAGTTCTGGGCTGTTGTGTGCTATACCAAACAGGTGGCTGTGCTAAATTTAGCATCAATATGGTGATCTCCCAAGAGCAAGGGGCCACCAGGTTGCCTAAGGAGGGTCAAACCAGCCCGGGGTGGAAACAGAGCAGGTCAAAACTCTCGTGCTGATCAATAGCAGGATTAAGCCTATGAATAGCTACTGCACCCCAGCCTGGGCAACACAGCAAGACCTCATCCCTTAAAAAAAATTTTATATACAGGATTTTTGTATTTTACTTTTTCTTTTTTAAATAAGTGGAATGCACTACTGGCATTTAACTGAACTTAGAATGCTTACTATTAGAAAAACTGAGTGCTGTTTTAAGATTTAATATCGAGTTACCAAACTTTTTGTATAACAAGTCTCTCAAGGAGAAACATTCCACATGGAAAGGTAAAGCGTGGCGGCAAAAGATTTAACCATGCCTACGCTGGATCTGATCTTGGGTTCTGTGCTTTTAGTTAAATAATTATATATTCAATGAAGTCTGATGCTTTCATATTTAAACCACCCTTTTTTAATGGGGTTGAGAGGAGGTGCTATCAAGACAAAAAGAACTTTTCATTAGCTTCTGCTCAAAATAGAACAACAATATAATTAGGTTCCCCCCAAAAAACATTATAGAACAATAAATAAATCTGCTAAGGGTATATACTGCGTAGTGATTACTTGCAGGCTTTCTGTCACAAAAGAAATAGTCATCACTCATTATGATGTACGACTGATAAAAAAAGAAAAAGCTATACACTCTGGGTTACCTTCTAATTAAAAGGTAAACCTCTAAGACTGAGAAGTGTCCCTTAGTGTCACACAGCACAAAGGCCCTGGGGTGTACCCTGTGGAGTCCTTTCCTGGCCTCAGTTAACCTTATCTGGTACTCACAGCTGTCCTTAGTTGCTCTCCTCCCTGGCTCCCTCACAGCCACCCCCCCCCCCATCTAGTTTGTCTCCACACCCACTCCCAACATCCTTCCGTTCCCTTATCTTAGACGCTTGGCCTTAATCCCTCCTCCCACGAGTAATCAACCCCAGACATCTAACCACCCACAATCACAAAAGGATCTGTACTTAGTCTTGGCTCTGTTTAAAAAAGGTATGCTTTGGGAAACGGAGAGGTGGAGGGTCTAAATCTTGATGATGCACAGATTTAAAAAACAAAAAACACCACCTATAAAACTTTATCGGCTCAAAGAAAACTAATTTGGGGGCCGGGCAATCTCACTGCTGTGGGGTAATTGTGCTCACACATGGCATTGCCTAGCAACAGGAAGAGCACGCACATCCCAACCTTGGGGCATAATGAATCGCTCGCTGACTACTGCTCACAAATGGCAATTTGATGGGAAGATATTCACATCTGGTTCACTCTGGACAAGACTTCAGAGAATTGTGCAGACTCAAATGGAGAGAAGCAGCAGGTATTTCACCAACAGCCAGACTCCACGACAAAGGAGACCATTCCTATTTATTCAGTTGAATGTATACTTCTGTTTAAAAGCAGCACAGGACAAAACAAAAATACGGTTTTGGTAGCCTCATTTTCATGACATGTCATTTTGGCTGTGCTCCAACGTCTACAGCTTCAAATATAGCTAATGAATGTCACAAATGTAGAAGGTAAATATGACTAACAAGGGGATAATCATGGCTGAGCTAACCCACTTTAGAAGACCTGAGCAGCCACTTGGCTACTTAAAGCTCACTGTTTTTGAATCAAGATAATAAAGAGAGTCCACACATACGAGCGGGATCTGTGTCTGGATCTCCTGTTGTTGGGGTCTGCTTGATTTTTTTCCTTTTGTCTCCTCAAAACAGCTTCCCACTGAGGCGCTGAATCAACCATATCATTCTCCTGCCGTATTCTGAAAAGAAAAACCATTCATTTAAAGTTAACATCCACATACACAGTGCCTTGTTTTTGGTTCATCCTAAGCTTGCTTGTAAAACTTAAAGAAGCAGAAAATGTATTAAATTGCTGAAAGTTAAAAATGTACATAACTGGATTAATATATCCATAAGTGGGCGTGACATATGTAAGTATATATTATAATATTCATATTACATATGTACATATATGTTATTTTCAGACTTGACTTAAAATTTTCTAAGAAAAAGACATGTGGCAAATAAAAACTCATTTAAAATATACTTCAGTTTTGGCTAAAGAAACAGTGGTATCTGCTATAGAGCCAGTCTTAATCTATGAAACAATATCACTTTTTTAAAAATGTGCTAGTAAAAATAGCAATAAACGATTTTACTTTGAAATGTTCCTAATAATTCAAATTGTCAAAGTTTTCATCAACAACAGGTGCCAGAAAAATATTCCCATTTTTCAAGCTAGAATACCAGAACTACAAGAGGTTGGATAAGGTGGCGTAACACATTAGCAGCCTCGTAGGCACACACTTTTCTGCCCATGGCTGTCCCGTGCTGAAGAGGGAATGAGGGCTGGACACACGATGTGGCCAGGTGCCAGCAAGGACTGACTATAAAGGAAAGAAAGGGAAACAGAGGAAGGACTGGGGAGCATAGGCACTTGCCCCATGAGATCACAGGACAGTGTTACCAAATCTTCTCTTTTTTTTTTTTTAAAAAAGATAATTCCTAAATCTGGATTTTTAAAATGAACTCCTCCAAGTGTCAAGTATAGTTCCAAATTTTAAAAGCACTGTATGGACCTAATAAAACCCCTCCATGGACCACACTGAGCCTGCAGAAGTTTTGGACTTCCGCTGTATCAAGGCTTTTGAATAACGAGGTGCAGCATTGAGGGAGAAAAGGGGAAGCGAGTTCTTAGTTCATGCGTAAATACTGTCTCCAATTGCATCACAGTGATGCTATGAAGTGGTGAGTATTCCCTGCAAAAACCAAACACCTGTTATCTGAATATTTAACTTACAATTTATGTAAGCTCTTTAGGAAGCTGCTGCCGAGTGTTTGTCTCCCAGGGCAGAGAAAGCAGCAGGGAATTGCTAGGGACTCACCCCAGTCCTGACAACCTATGAGCATAGCTACTTGCAGACAAAAGTGGAAAGAACAGACACGTTTGGGCCATTCTCTCTGCCAGAACAGATGTCTTTTGGTTCCTCTGTTACAGCACTTAGTATATAGACTGTGGGGTGGACATCCGAGCTGGCTTATAAGCACAAATTAGCGACAGGTGACAAATATTCATTTCACATAGAACTTAAAGATAACGTAAAGGAAATTCAGGTTAAAAGAACAGCACCTTATGAGGAAGAAACTAAAGGGGAATTGCGTTAAGTAAAAAATTATCTGTAACATTCTCCAAGGCTTTGAAGTATGTATATTTCCTCACTGAAGTTTTCATTTCTAATAGACTATTATTTGAAGATTAATAGGAAATAGTCATGGTTATTTTTCACAGATTTAAGAATGTAGTTCCTTCTCTCATAGCCATGTCCTGAGTAAATTAAAATTAAACAGACTGCTATGGACCTTAATATTAGAAATATCTGAAAAAACATGAGAAAATATACTTTTATTTAATTTCAGAATATTATGGCGGTACAAATGTTTAGGTTACATGTGTTGCCTTTTGAGAAAATATACTTTTATCACAATTATTAACCATTATTTGAAACAAACACTCCCATTTGAAAATGCCATATGGATGCACGTGTGCACATGCATGTGTGTGTGGGTATACATACACACATTTTTGTGGCCAGAACCTACACTTAGAAGCCTTTGTGTATCATGTGACAGTCAGAAACCGCCTGGTCTGCTGCTGGACAGGCCCCTGGCCTAGGCAGTTCTGGACATTCCCAGGACTGAGAGGTCAGGGTTAGGATGAGACAGCCAACAGGGAGGTGTCAGGTTGGCAGTGTGGCATCTACCCTGCCACAGGAACTCACACCTGGATTGCTGGACCCAGGATCAGATGCAAAACCCAGGTGTCCTACCCCTAAACCTGGAGTCTTTTAGACTGCACTTTCCTTCCTTCCTTTCTTTCTCTTTCTTTCTTGATTGATTGAGACACAGTCTCATTCTGTTGCCCAGGCTACAGTGATTGATTAATTGACACAGAGTCTCACTTTGTTGCCAAGGCTAGAGAGAGTGCAATGACATCAGCCTGGCTCACAGCAACCTCAAATTCCTGGGCTCAAGTAATCCTTCTGCCTCAGCCTCCCAAGTAGCTGGGACTATAGGGATGAGCCACCATGCCCAGCTAATTTTTTCTATATATATATTTAAATATATATATTTTTAGTTGCCCAGCTAATTTCTTTCTATTTGTTTTTAGTAGAGACGGGGTCTTGCTTTTGCTCAGGCTGGTCTCAAACTCCTGACCTTGAGCGATCCTCCCACCTCAGCCTCCCAGAGTGCTACTGTGTTTCCCCCAAAATAAGACCTACACATAAAATAAGCCCTAGCAGGATTTTTAAGCATTTGCACAATATAAGCTCTACCCCAAAAATAAGACCTAGTGCTGGGCATGGCTGCGCAGCGCATGTGCACAACCCATGCATTTCGTCTCGGAGCGGTAAAGAAGACAAGCAGCCCTTCTCATCTGCCCCATCGTGACAGCTACTATCCCAGAGGTGACCGGAAAGGTGCGAGCAGCCCCACCAACAAGGTCGGCTCCCCTGTCAGGTCCCGGCCATCCTGTGCGTGCTGCAAGCTGAGGCTTTGAGGGGAAAATAAGCCCTAGGGTGTCTTCTGGAGGAAAAATAAATATAAGACCCTGTCTTATTTTCGGGGAAGCACAGGAGGATTACAGGCGTGAGCCACTGCACTTGGCCTGAAGTTTCCTTTCTGAACAAAATCACTGAATAGTTTATGGGCAGAACTAATTTCACGACGTGAAGTATTTTTATTAGGAAGTTAGGATCTCGACCTTTGAGAGGCCAAATTTACTAGCAAGGATGAGACCTGCCTCAGGCAAACACACACTTTCCCTAGAGTAGACACGTAAAAGGAAGCACCAATACCGTATGTTCATTCTCGTCCACTGTGGGATTTAGCTGTTCCTTCATACTCAGACTTTACTGTGATGATAAAAAATTAAAACTCCTCAGACGTAAGCACGTATATTTCCTGCAGCTTGCTAATGATAAAGTCTAAATCAGAAATACTTTCAGATTATAACATGTACCTTTAACTTTTCTAGTTGAAAGGTCTAAAGATGAGGGCATAATGTACACTACTCTGGTGACAGGCGTCCTAAAAGCCCTGGCTTCAGCATCATACAACTCATCCATAAAACAACAACACTTGCACCACCACCCCTTAATATTTTGAAATAAAAATTATTAAATTTTTAAAAAGAGAAAAAAATTTAGAAAATAAAGTGAGGGCGGAGAAACCCTGTCACCTAATATCCTTGTGACCCACGTGTTTGAAAGACAGATGCCCTCTGCTGGTGATGCTGTTTCATAAATATTCTAACAAGACTCATTAAAAATGTAAGGTCCACTGGAGAGTCACAACAGAAGCACATTTTCCTGAATAATGGGTGGTGTGGCTCCCTTAGTCTGTAATGAAGTTTGAAATTACAGCCTTACAAAAAGCTTCTGGTTAATGATGCCTCATTACATGAATGAAAGTGTCATTTCTTCCATTGCTGACCTGCTCCAGAAAACACAGGTGCTACATGGAAAGAGAAAATCCCAGCCCTGAAAGAATATTGTAGCATTTGGTCCTTAAGAGGCAGGAGGTAACTATTTTGTTTATACATGAATGAATAAAGAAATGTTAAAATGGAAAAGACATGTCTCCCATAGTGATTCTGACTTTTAAGCCTAATTTATTCTTAGGTGTAGAGCATTCAAGTGGTTTTTTGCTCCTTTCCTATATTTTAACTTTGATACATGGATTTACATCATAAAGAATAAAATACTGCAAGCATTGCATTGACAGAGTACCTTTTAAAAAGCCAAAATCTGCTCTTACATCATAGCCATGACAACCTCAAGGGAGGAAAAAAGAGTCCACTGTAATTTATACTGGCGATCTATTCATTTTTAAATGTTGCATTTGAAGGTGAACCTCAAAAAAACACCAAATGTTTCTTTCCGTTGATCCAGTAAGTCAGCATTTATATTTTGTCTATTTCCCCATCTACAACTATAGAGAGTCAACAGCTATAGTAGGAAGTATATAATAAGGCTTTAAAAAAAAAATAATGTATAAGGAAGAGGGTTGCTCTAGAATAGAGCAAATTCCAGCAATGTTTCAGAATAGAATTCCAGTGTGTTAATATTTCTTCCATGTCTCGCCAAACTTCAACACTCTACTTTTCCAGACTATCCATGCAATTTAGATTTTAACTACCTTTGACATTTAATTAAAGTTTGCAAAGGTTTTGAAGATGAAATGCCATATAATCGTTTGATAGTAATAATGAAGATAATGACTATTCTTAGTCTCTTTTTTCCTATCTTACCAATTATAGTTCTGCCTCTTCTGCAAAATTTTTCACATTACCAATGAATTACACAAATTACACAAATCCCTGAGTTTTACCTTGTCCTCTCCCTTTAGTAGTTTTGTTCCTAATAGGACCTTCCTTTACATCAGTTCTTAATTCACTTCTAATCTGCTGAGATAAAAGACCATGTTTAATGCTGAACCTAAGAAGTTTTACAGAGCAAATGTATAATGAAGCTTCAGATGATAGGAGCAATATATGTTACTCCTGAGTTCTGAGTAGGACTTTACCAGAGTGATTAAAAAAGAAACACACACACCCAAAAATGAACTTTATCGTCCTGTACTATGGGGCAGGGGAGGAATGTGTTTGGAATGTTAGCAAACTTAAACCAGTGGGCATTTCTTTCACATAACCTGAAAATAGGTAGCTGTTTCCTTGACAAGCATTGCCTACTGTCCTGCCCCTGATTTACCAGTGGGAATAGAGTTCCCAACTCTGTCATTAGCTGATTCAGGGACCTTGTGCAAATCACTTACTTTCTTTGGTCAGGACTCAGTTTCTTCATCTACAAAATCATTGCAAAGATCCTTTCTAGCTTTAAAACTCAATGTTTCTCTATTTCCATTTTTATTTCCAAGCCAGTCAAACACACTGAAAGAAACCTCTACTCTTCAACTATAGCGCAACGTTCCAGACAATTGCTTCATACGGCCACTCTATTGCTACAATAAAACCTGCAGGTCCCAGCTGACTATGAACTTGTGTTTCTCATCAACTGCACTCATTTTTGGATCATCTGCTATAAAGCAATCTTCATTTTTTTTTCTTCCCTAGGGAAATTTATGTTGGTTCTAGGCATCTGTTGACATGCTCCCTCCAGACTAGCAAGCAAAAACATTCATTTGCTTTTTTCACCACCAATACATTATTCTTATTTGCTCTTAAAAATACTTCTGTCTCTTCCACTTATTCTTTATCCTCTGTCTACTATAATGGACTACATTTGGTACAATTTTCCTTTTAAACTCTGCTATTTTCATAATTTTAAAATCTGCTTTGCCCTCACTTGGTAATGTAATGGCATTCCTCCGTTGGTGCAGCTTTGCACTTTCATAGTAATCTCTGTCAACTTCCATTATGCCCAGGAAGCCCTAAATCGTCCATGTCAAATATCTAAATCTTCATATCAGTCTGTCTAAAGTAGAACTCAGAAACCCTTGCACCTGTAATATGGTAAACAGTTTGTTTCCGTTGGCTTTGCATGAACTTTTCTTTCCATATCCATGATTTTTATCATTTTTCGCCGCCCTAGAGCAGGGGCAGGGCAGTAGGCAATGCTTGTCAAAGAAGCAGTTACCTATTTTCAGTCTATGTGAAAGAAATGACCGCTGGTTTGTTTCCTAGCATTCCAAATACTTTGATTCCCCTAGCATATGGTGACAATCAAGTTTTGGGTTTGTTTTAACCACTCTCACAACGGAATCCTACCAAAATCATGATCTAGGATTTGCCCTATTCCGTTGTATCATCCCTGTTATGTAGAGTACCCAATTTCTGCTACAGAAACGTGTTTCTTCTTTTTTTTAGAAAAATAAAAGACCTTATGGAACATAGTTAAAATATTTAAAACTCTCTTAATCGACTATTCAGATACTAATGGTTATCCACTAGGCTAAAAGATCCTAAAAGACATCAAAAAGGCAGGAAGAAACTCTAACATTTGTGCCAGAACAAATTCATGTTAGAAATGTTTCTTTTTTGTTTAAGGGAGAGCTGGGGCCTATTTTACAAACACTGCAGGAACTTCAAATAATACTGAGCAGCGTTAAACATTCTCATTAATTTGATTAACATTTTCATTAATTAATAAATTCACTAATTCATTAATTTCACTAATTCAATAAATTAATAAACAGTCTCATTAATTGAACAGAACCTGCCTATGCAGGGCACTTTCTACTTTTCAAAACACTTCCATTATCTCCTGGTTCTCCACAAACCTCTTGCAAGGTTTGTGCAGGCAGGGCAGGTATTATTCTACTTTGCACATGAGAAGTGAAGATTCAAAGAGTAAAGTAACCAGCTCAGAGCCACAGAACTCCTTAAAGCAGGGTCAAATTCAAAACACAGGCTCCCCAATTTGCACGTGCACATACACACAGACTCACATAAATGACTCATGTGTTTATGATGCAAATATCCCAAGAAAAAAAATTAGAGAAAGGTTCAAATGGTCCCCTGCTGCCAATTTCCCCTAGTCCTGCTCTTACCCTGAACAACTCTCATTTTCCTTACTCTTTTAATCCTCGCCAGGCTCCAGAGTTACTTCCACTTTTATGCTGTTGCAAAATAATCCCAGACTACTTCTTCATGTCACCCACTCCTCCAAATCTCCCACTTCAAAACTCTAAGAGCCTAGCAAGAGACTGAAGCTAGAGAAATGACTGAGTAATCCAGAGAGTCTCCACAGTGAATGCTCAAAGGACTGCTGAATCTTATCAATAGCGTGAAGGATATTTTGCAGATTGCTTTCTTTGAATGTCAAGGATATATTACTAAGCTTAAGGTATTTTCAGGGAAAGCTGGTTCACAAAAGGTTTCACTCTGCTAAGTCTACTTCCTCCTTCTTCACCCTACACCCTGGAAAAAATGCAGGGCACAGCCCATGAGCTCAAATCTATAGAGAAGCTGGCTGACACTTCTGATCTCAGGGACAAGATTCAAACTTCCAACTAGTAAAAGCAAATACTATCTAATATTCACACAGGTTATTAACTGTATAGTGCCTTGTACCAGGGTAGATTCCCAATGTGATAAACTGAATCGAACCAACTGTTTCATGTTGGTTTGTAAGTCAGTAGAGAAAAATATCTAATCACTAAGGAAAGTTCAAGCATTTTAGCTTTTTTTTTCTATGTTTTTTTTTATTTTAGCGTATTATGGGGGTACAAGTGTTAAGGTTACATATATTGCCCATGCCCCCTCCCACCTCGAGTAAGAGCCTCAAGCATGTCCATCCCCCAAATGTTGCACATCTTACTCGTTGTGGTTGTATATACCCATCCCCTCCTCCCCCCTCCCACCCTCCCAACACCCGACAAATGTTACTCCTATATGTCCACTGAGGTGTTGATTCGTTAATACCAATTTGCTGGTGAGTACATGCGGTGCTTGTTTTTCCATTCTTGAGACACTTCACTTAGTAGAATGGGTTCCAGCTGTATCCAGGAATGTACAAGAGGTGCTATATCACCATTGTTTCTTAAAGCTGAGTAGTACTCCATGGTATACATATACCACATTTCATTAATCCACTCATGAATTGATAGGCACTTGGGTTGTTTCCACAGCTTTGCAATTGTGCATTTTAGCTTTTAATCTTACCAGGCAACTGAAATGCCATTTAGTTTCCCAATACCAACCTATCCTTTACTATTTAGATCACAATGAATATTTTGTAACTTTTTGGAGGCCATATAAACACCCCCTTAAGACTCTGATAAAAACTATAGACCCTGTAGAAAATTGTGCACTTAAAGCACACAGAATTCTTCATACAAAATTTCATGGTGTTATGAGACTCCTAAAACCTACCCATGAATGCCTGGTGTGAAAATAACTAAATGTGTAAAGTTAGGAAAGGTAGGAGAATGGAAGACCGGACCAAAAGAAAAGTAAACATGACTGGAAGAGGGGTGGAGGAGAGGACAGGTGAAGAGGAGGCAGTAACTCCAGAATTGAGTATAGGACTGTGTGGCTCTATACCCAAAAGCACTCTCAACCTCTTAGATTTTTCTTTGATCTTTTACAGTAACTCATTCAACAAATTAGATCAGCTGCTATGCACCCCGGCCTCACTGTCAAGACAAGAAAACTAAGATGTGGACTGGTTGAATGAGTTGCCCAACATCAAATATCAACACACGGCAAAACCAAGACCCTGACTGGAATCCTTGGATTATTTTGTAACATACCATTGGTTCCTCAGCAGAGATATAATTTAGAGAAAACAGACGAAAAGAAGAAAGTGCGAGAAAGAAGCCTAGGGGAGAGCAAGGAACTGGGTAAGGGAACCAATGTGATAGAAGGCATGAAGAGGGAGGCAAGAGGATAGAGAGGGAGAAATAAGGACTCTTTGTCATCTTAGGTACTATAATTATTACAGAAACTGCAGTTCGAATACTCAGACCTATGCATCCTGGTAGGGAATGAGTACGTTCTGGCAAAATTTAAAAGGCTAATAATGGGACTGTGGGTTAGCAGAAGCATAGCATAACAGGTGAGCAGCACACAGAGGCAGCCTGTACCATCTTTCTCTGCATCAGAATTTGCAGAAGTGGGCATCAGAACTGAAATACGTACTTCTCCCTCTGCCTACTTTTTGCTATGCACCTGGAAGCTAGACTCTAGACCTCATCTTCTGTAGACACAGTTGACTTATGTAACCCAAGGGCAATATTTCTGCAGGTAAAATAAACGACTGTGAAACCCTGTTGGATCCTCCGCAGGAAATGTGTCAGAATGTGTTTTGAAAGCTATTTCTCATTACCAGCCTTACAAAGTGTATTAACATTTAAACGGTCAGAACTATCATCATTCTAAAACATCTTCCTGCACGGTACAAGAAAGCCAATCTAAAAATCTGCCTGTGAAAGAAAAAATAATAAAAGTCTGCCCATGGAGGAGGAGGAGGAAGAAACTCTTAAGGGAGAAAACAGCTACAAGGAACATTAAAGGCAGCGCAAGCAGATCAGCGACGAGCAATTTAAAGATCGGATGGCAACTTTCACTAGCGTTTCGGTTTCAACAGCAAATGTCACTCGGAGTACTTCTGGCCCCCAAAGACACTGTTTTTAAATGAGCCACCTTCTGAATAGTTGAGAATAGTGCATCTATGAGCATAATTTAGAATACATCAAGCAAAACAGAAATAGATTTGTTAAGATGCTGGTTTGATCAAGAAGTTTTAAATAGAAAAACAGATTTTCTTGCTTTGTGTTGCTGGTGCAGAAATATTAAATTTTAGAGCAGGAAGAGGGTACCTAAGGGAGGACTCGTACACTTGGGTTTTTACTGATGAAGAAACTGAAACCATTTCCTTGAGAAAGGTGTCATAACACATTGAGATCCCACATCTATCTAGTGTAATTCTAGCCCGTCAGAAGGCTCCACACAGAAAGCTTTCCTAAGAAAAGGGTCCACACTCTTACAATGCTGTCTGGACTATTATTACACAGTCTTTAGAGTAGGGGAGGGTGGCCGATTCAATTTGTGCCAAGCACAAGGGCTCCAAGCACTAAAGGAGGACTTTGGAGATCATCTAATCCAACTTCCTCACTTTACAGAAGAGACAAAGATGACCCAGAAAAGTAAAGCAACCAGGCCAGACTTCCATGTTAGGTAAAAACAGGTTTCTCAACAATGGTACCACTGACACGTTTTTGTACTTGGTCCTTCTTTGTTGTCGGGAGCTGTCCCGTGCATTGTAGGATGTTTGACAGTATCCCCGGCCTGTTGTAACCCCTCAAACCACCCAATCATAACACTAAAAAATGTCCCTGGACATTGCCAAACGTTTCAGAGAGGGGACAGGGATGATAAAATTCCCCCAGTTGAGAACCACTAAATTAGAAACTGGCAACCAAATCTAACTCCCAACCTGGTACTCTTTTCATTAATCACATGTATTTATTCTCTTCAGATAAATATTTTGGCACTAGGGAGAACTGATTAATATTGTAAGCCCCCAATAATACTGATTACATGTTATTAATAAATGATGTTTTTAACAAGCTCTTAAAAATGTTCCTTATATATGAACTAACTGCATTTACTCATCTTGGGTGCCTGGCATGAATGTAAACACAAATTAGCATGCATATATACATGAGCCTAAAACCGTGGAATCTATGAAACAATGAGTCTCACATTTTTGCATAAAATAATAACAATACCACGTTAAAAGTTCAGAGGATAAATCTCTCTACAAATGGTAAACTTTCTTACCAGCCTTAGAAAAATTCGCTACAGATTGTACCTAAATATGGAATTATCTTTGTTTTAAACATAAAAAAGCCTCATTGTCAAATTGTTTAATCATCTTATTGTCAAGATAAGAAAATTCAGTTCAAAGTGTTGAGGTTTCTAAACTAAGTGCTTCAAAATAGTGCCAGATTTCTTCTTAAACGCAGATGAGAAAATCAGGCTTACCAATATACAGGATACACAGCGTCTACTGCCAATGACAGACTCTGATTTCAGAATGTCAGTTAATTATGATATTCAGATATTACCTGTTCCTCTTTTTCCGGTGTTCCCTGGTAGAATTTTCTGATTCGCTACCACTGCTTGTGTTACAGCGTGAACGCGACCTAAAGACAAAATGATAAGAGCAAAAGAGAAAAACAAACCCATGTTTATGACAAAAAAAATTCAGAAAGGTTCAAATTCGTTCTTTGGAATTAATTTTGCAATAAAATTACAAACATAAAGAGCTGTATTATCCCTCGCCCAGACAGTGTTTCTGAACAAAGACATCTGAATGAGTCTATAGCTCAAGGAAAACAGCAATGCAAGGGAAATATGAAAGCAGATGAACACAAATGTCATCATGTTCCCAGAAAAGACCACAAAATCAACTACATCCAACAAACTCTGACATGGCAAAGCTATAAGCACCCATGGTGGACTAAATATGGACACAAGTCTTGTCACACACCTACCCCATATTGAGAGAGGTGGAGTTAATGTCCCCAGCCTTTGAATTTACACTGGTCCTGTGACTTATTTTACCAAAAGAATGAGGTGGAAGTGATACTCTGCCAGTTCCAGTACTACCCCTTAATGGATTGCTAGCTTCTGCTTCCTCCCAACCATCACCTAAAGAAGCCTAAGCTAGCCACGTGGAGAGACCACGTAGCAAGGGCCCAGGCCTCCAGTCACTCTGCCAAACGCCAACATGAGAAAGGCCCCTGGATAACACAACCTCAGCTCCAACTGACCACAGCCTCCTGAGACCCTGAGCAAGACTAGCTAAAACTAAAAAGTTTCCTGTTCAATTGACAGAATTATACAAGATAAGTGTGGTGGTTGTTGTTGCTGTAAGCCATCAATTTTTGGAGTGGTTTATAATATGGCAATAGGTAACAGAGACGGCTCCTCCGAGACACAAAGGAGCAGAAAAAAAGAGAAATATCTAAGGATACAACAGAATGGAAGACAGAATCAGTTGCAGCCAAAACTGACTTTTGAAAGAAAAAATAAATCCCCCCACTCTTGCCTCAACTCTGAGCACACTGAGTATTGTTAATCTGCTAAACATTCCTCCTCCTCTCTGACTCTCCTTCCAGTTTTGTTTTGTTTTGTTTTTTACCTCCTCCTTTGCTTTAGATCCGAGTCTTCACCACTGTTATGGGCTTTCCTATGAAAAACAAATAAATGAAGACATTAAAGAAAACAAAAAAATTGTCAATGGGCTAAGGAAAGCACACCAAAATGAGTGTCATTTCAGTTAAGGCATATCTGTTTTATATTTGTTCATTCATTGCACATTTAAATCATACATCTATGCTCAACCCTATAACAGGTCCTAGAAATATAACGTACCACCACCGGTCTCAATCTAGTGGGAACTTCAGTCTGAATTCCATTCATCCAGTGATAGGGTTAATCTGTAGCTTCAGGTCTGCAATCGGCCAAGCCAATCTCTGCCACAATCTGACCTCAGCTCTCACTTGGATGCCCTTTCCAATACCCTGGCCCCAAAGTTCCTTTCTGTCTTCTCCAATAACCTCTTCCACTGCAACTCAGCAGTCTACATCATGGTCACACTTTGTACTTTATCATCTGTAATTACCTCCAAACACTGCTCTCTGACCCTAATCTCCTCTCCTTCCGGTTTACCACTTCCGATTTACCTACAAACAGCTCCAATGGGTCATCCTGGTTAAAAATGTGGGCTCTGGAGCCAGAAAACCTGAATGTGAATCTCATCTCCTCTCCTTCACTGATGATGTGTGTGATTCAAACAATTCACTTCTCTATTCAGTGCTTCAGTTTTAACAGAACCCCCTAAACCACTTCGGTACCAGTATCGACTACAGTCGACAGCCACCAATGAATGTGCACAGAGACTCTAGCCGACAGCCATGATATGACTTTTCTAATCTTTCATTCATCAAAATTAAATTGTGAACATTTAAAAATAACATAATGAAAACATATATGTATATGCTACCTATTCTGATTTACATTACAAGTAAAGCTGCCTATAAAGTAAAACAAGCTTTCAGTGCTTTAAAGCTTTCCTCATCACACAAGAGCAAAACGGATTCGTCGTCAATGCACAGCACAAACTATTGTGTGGACTATGAGTGCCGGCCGTGGGCAAGGTTTCTCGGCCGGTGAGCGCCACACCGAAGTAGTTAAAGGATAAAATAAATACACTTAAAATGCATAAAGTATGTCCTGAGCCACTGTTAGCACTCAATAAAGTAAACTGCTATTGTTGTTGCTTATTCAACTATTTCCATTCTTCCCTTCCTTTGACCCAGTAGGACTGTCTCCTAACCTTGCAACTTTCCACCAGCTCCTCACCTCTCTTCAATGTCCCCTTTACTCAGCTTGGATTTCCTAGCCCATCATTTCAATAACACGCATGCCAGTACACCATGCTTCCCCCAACTCCATTTTCCAGTCCATTTTTTTGGCAAAACCCCATGCATGGGTGAACCCAACTAGGCAGGTTTTCCAGGCCAGCCCTAAACAGCTGGCTGAGCAGTGTTGGAAGGAGTCACACAAAAGAGGCATATCTGTTACACTACAAATCCATATTCACAAAACTCAACTGGGGCCACAACACAGGCCAGCAATCCTACCAGCTCTCTCTGACCTAAGCACAAAGTGGTTTCAAACTCTTCACCCTGCAGCTTTCTGACCCAAGGCACTTCTGTTCCAGCACATGACTTTGTTTTCTCCTTCCAAAGGAAAAAGCAGCCATCAGATGGAACTCTTTCATCTTCCTGCTACCAAAAATAAAAACTTACCAACATCTCCCTCTCTGTTATTTATGGCTCTATTCTTACAGCTAAGGTCAGTCCCTCCACCTGTGCTATGCGGGTCCCTTCACTTCATGTCTTCTCAATGACTTTCACTAACTACCCTTCCATCTCTCACATATATATCCAACTTGCCCTTCTGGAAAATGGTTTTTAAAAGCTATTAACGTTTTCGAGTCTCTCCCACTTAAACAAACATAGGCCTACACTGATTCCACCTCCCTACTCAACTTCTGCCCAGCTGTCCCTCTTCTCCTTCAAAGCCAAACTTCTTGAGAGAGGCGTCTGCGCCCAAGCTCCACCCCCTAACCATCTGTTACCTGGTGCCTTCCCACTCCGACGGGGGTGGACGTGGCTCTTTAATCCCACCACTGGTGGTTTACATTCTTCCACTTCCCACATCATACACACATCAAGTAATGTGTTCCCTTTCCCTCTATCAAATTTTTAGGCAATTATTTAGCACAAACACAATCATGTAAATATTGTTCATGGATGATCTAAGTAGTGACCTAGGAACACAATTCCATTCTTTTATAGGTTTTAAATTTTCTGAGAGAGGATGATTGCCTAGTTTTCTATGTGCATGTATCACTTGCTTAGTGTTCGTTTGCTTATCACGAATTCTTCATCTAAACTCTGAGAACTGCAAAATTCCTCCTGCTATGGATGGATACTCAGGTAATCTGCAAGTTCCATTTATATCCCTCCTGCGCCCTCTGCCCTCCCACTCATACCCAGACCTCCCCCTCTCCAGCGCTACAGCACAGATGTCCTTTTGATTAACTCCCTTCACCTTGACCCAGGGAATTCCTCTTGCTTCTTTGCATGATGAATTCTGTATTTCCAGGTCTGATGGCTACTTGTCTTGGTAGAATGTATTTTTCAGTTGCTAACAGAGAAAATGGGCATGGCAGACACACTTTTTTGACACCTAAAATTTCTGAAAATTTTATTCTACATATACAAGTCTAGTTTATCTGGCCATAGAATTTTAAATTGAAAATAACCTTTCAGAAGTTTGAAGGCAATGCCAATGTCATTCTGATTTGTCATCATTTGTAACGGATACTGTCTCATATGCCCCTCCCTACCTCAAGTCTTTAGAGTTCTCTCTTAATCTATAATGTTTTGAAATTTAATGATAATGAATCTTGGTAGGGATCTAATTTTTAATTTTTTAATCTGTTATGTCAAATGGTCAGTGGATTCTTTTCTATCTTGTGTTTTGTTTAAGAGACGGGATCTTACTCTGATGCCCAGGCTAGAGTGTGGGGTGCAGTGGTGTGATCATATAGCTTATTACAGCCTCAAACTCCTGGGCCCAAGGGAACCTCTTGCCTCAGCTTCCCAAGTAGCTGGGACTACAGGCACCTACCACCACATCTGGCTAATTTTATTTTTAATTTTTTGTAGAGACGAGGTCTAGCTACGTTGTCCAGGCTGGTCTAAAGCAATCCTCCCACCTCAGCCTCTCAAAGTGCTGGGATTACAGGCATGAGCCCCTCCTCCTGGTGTGTACTACTTCTTTAACAGTTACATCTCCTACATTTTCTCTGTTATTTTTTCTTAGAAATATCATTAGTTGAACATTTGATATCTACATTTGATAATTTTATTATACTTATTTTCATATATTTGTTTTATTTTCTATTTTTCGGTTCTATTTTGGGGGAGATTTCCTTAACTTTATATTTCAAACCATCTATTGATGATTTTAAATTCTGCCACACTAATTTAAAGCCTAAGAACTCAAATCCATTGGTACTTACCCTTTTATGGCAATTCATTGCTATGTTTTTCATTTTATAAAGATAATAATTACAGTTTTAGAAATTTTTCTTTCCTATATCATCTCTGTTTCATGTCAGTTCCCCTAACCAACTCATACCCATATGTTTTGGTTTCTGTCTTTCCACATAGAAGCTATCCTCAATTGCAGGTGATCATGGCTCTCTCTTCCTATTCAGGCATTCGGTGCTAAAAAGACTGGAGCCCTCTAGCTGGTGAAGAGTATGTTAAGTGACAGCTCTACTTTAATAGGGGACAGTTTCAACCATTTCATTGGAGGATCGTTTGAAAGTTAGTATCATAGGTCTTTTCTCTTGCACCTGTCCATTTCTTAGAGTGAGATTCTCTGATCTCATGCCTGGGAGATATAACTCTGGCCTCTAGTATTCTGGGAATGAAGAAAGAAGAAAGAAACCTGGTGAGCAGATTTTCACTCTCTTGATTTTTCCTATGGCCACAATTTCTCTGTCTCCTTTCCTGGCTAACCTTCTTCAACAAAGCCATTGAATGCTAAAGTTTCTTATAGCTCTATCACTGACTTTGTCTTTGCATTCTATCTATACCTACAGTCCCCAACCCTCGGGCTGCAGACCAGGTACCAGTCTGTGGCCTATTAGGAACCATGCCACACAGCAGGAGATAAGCTGCGGGAGAGTGAGTAAAGAAGCTTCATCTCTATATACAGCTGCTCCCCATCATTCACTACTCCCTCCTCCCCATCCCCTTCCCCACCCTATGGAAAAACTGTCTTCTATGAAACCCGTCCCTCATGCCAAAAAGGTTGGGGACTGCTGACTACCTAGACAGCTTCATCTCTATTACATATTTCAATTAATATCTTTAAGAAATTTATAATTCAGTCCAGACAGCTAATCTAGCTCCTGACTTATATCCAACAACTCATGTGAATTCTACCATAAACGTGACATATCAGAAACGAAACTCACAATTGTCCCTTTCAGGCCTGTAATGTCCTGGTGATTCTATTCCTGTGTCTGGCACCTGAATTCATAAAATTGCACAAGCCTGGCTTTCATTCCATTCCTGACACCTGCCTCTCCTCTACCCATCACGCTGATCCTTCCAGTCCTACTGGCTTAGAAACCAGCCACTTCCTTACATCACCGCCTCGGTCCAAGATCCCATTCTCTACCACTAGGATTCATGCAGTAGCCTGCTGCCTGGTGTCTCCATTTCCACTAGTGCCCTCTTCCACCATTTCTATGAGGACAGTAAAAGTCAGCTTTACAGACATGAATGCAGTCATGTTGTTACACTCCCTTGTATTGATAAAAGCTACTTGTCTAAGTATCAAAATCCTGAACACAGCCCAAGTGGGCTGCAAGGTCTGGTCCTGTCTTTCTCTCCAGGCTTATTTCTAACACGTTTATGTTCATTCTCAGAGTCTGAACAGCACTGACCATTTTTCCTTTTCATGAATATTCCCTGCTCTCTTCTATCCCAAGGCTTTGCTACATGATAGACCCTCTACCTGGAATGATTTTTCCTTTCTTTTTGCCTACTTTTAGCTCAGATTCCAGCTCAAATGTCCGACCTCAGTAAACCCTTCCCTGCTCTCCTTGACTCAGTACTTAGCAAACGTCCCCTAATAGTGCTAATTACACAGGTGTTTGGTTTGTAAAAATCCATCAAGCAGTTACACTTATGACATGTGTTCTTTCCTGTACACAACCTGGGTTTCAATAAAAAGTTTTTTTTAATTCCCCTAAGCACCACATAACTCACCTTCATATAACATATTCAAGTCATAATTGTACTTGTATTTATGTCATTCATATATTTCTCTCCTAATGGTCTGTAAGCACCCAAAGGACAGGGACTTTGTCTAGTGTTCTTTAGCATATTGGCTCTTATACAATAGGCACTCAAACATTTTTGAGTATAAAGATGGAAGCTGAGGAATGAAAATGTATTGAACCACCAGAAAATATGGTGGCTTTCTTTTTCTAGAATAGGAATGTTTAAATGAGCAGGCTTCAGAGTCTCCATAAACCTTGAAAATTGTATGAAAATGTTTATGTGTATTTAAATATGTACTTTTCCCCCCCTGGGGAATGAATGCAATATTTTACCATATTCTCAGAGTGTACTATCACCCCAAAAGGTTAAAGACTTCTGTTGTTCTAGACTCAGAATTTGACAGCTGTAATCCACCTCATGACAAACAACTGACAAAATAGGAAATTTTGATATCTATTGCAAAACATATTATTCTGGCATCCAAAGCAAAATAGATACTCCTATTATTAAATTTAAGTCCTTGAGATGTTTCCATGCTGAAGACAAAGCTCACGTTTAAATGTCAGAGAGAATCCAGCAATGCAGAGATCTGTGCCCAGGGGCAAGGTAAATGTGTGTGAAGACAAAACAAGATTGACAAGGACAGGGACATTTATAGAGCATAATTGTAGTGGAAAGAAACAGAAGAATGTGCTTTAGCTCTTCTACGCCAACACGCAACAATGGCTGGTCGCCTCGAAACACACATGCCCAAAAAAAGACCTTTAAGTGACACATGGCACCAGACAGAAGGCACTATGACTGCTCAGGCGAAAAGGTCCTTTTCCTGGTAGGTTAAAATAGTCCTTCCCCTGGACTATGCCAAAGAAAGGATCCTGTATCCACTCTCTACAATCACTTCTGTGTTTCCCAGGAAGCCAGCAGAAAATATATCTCCGTATAGAAGTCTGAATTTGCAAATGTATATGCTCCAAACCATTTTAAGCAATTAGTTTGGATAAAAACAAGTGTTAATTTTGGCATATTTCAGCAAAACTTGACAAGTTCGCTTTCGAATGTATTAAAATAAAAATGACTATCTGCTCAACACATGCAATGATCTTATTGATATTTAAGGAGTGCTGACAAACTGCACTAATAATTAAGGATGAAAAACCATAAAAATCTAACAATAGTAATACATGCCAGGTTCTTATTATATCTAGTTATTCCCACCACCCACACCCCCTCAATACACATACACACACAAATTCACTTCAAACCAAAGCAATATTTTAAGCACCTTCCAAGTTGAATCAACCCTTGGTGTTCCTAAGGAGAAAGCTCAGGAAGGATTGAGGTAGAGCCTTAATTAAAGAAGGGTTCACTGTCTCCACCTTTTTCTGAGGTATAGACCTGGATTCAAATCCTAGATGTGCCACAGAGGATGAGCTGTGATCTCCCTGAGCCTCAGTTTTCTCCTCTGTAGAGTGTGATGACAATATTGGGCCAGGTATCTTTCATTGGTACTCAGGCCCTACCAACTCATCTATAATCTCTCTTCTATGCTGAGACTGGAAGACTAAAAATTCCATTTTCCTGGACTCCCTTGCCAGCCGGGTTCCAGTTAGAGAAGCACTCCAGTAAGATTTGAAGGCAGGAAAAAAGGGCAAGTGACTGTTTCTGTTAGCACCTGTGGCATCAACGCCCATACTCGAGAGCAGTGGGTGTCGCATGGCTTTAGCCATAGCGTTGGTACCTCCAGTGGTGGCATCAAGAGTGATTCCTGCTTAGTATGTGTAGCAGTGCCAACAGCAACGTCAGCAGCAAGCAAGGCTCAGGAGTGCCAGCTCAAAGGTAGAAGCAGCTTCCGGTCTCTGGGTAATATCCCTTCTCTCCTTGTATTCCTCCAGGAGCAGTCACAAAAGCCAGATCTCTGGGTTATACCACCCCTCTGCCTTTTGTGCCCTCAATCCCACTCATACCTTTGCACCAATTCCCTGCTTAATCCCTCTCTGCTAAAAATGCCTCATGACTGAACGATACAAATGCCAATTCCCACATGGTTATTATTAAGATCAAACGAGGTATTAGATAGCAAGCATTTTGCTTAGTAGTTGGAACATGGTCAATACCAAATGCCAACCATGACTCCATTACTCTATCTAATCACCCTCTGCCCTGCGCTCTAGCTTCCCTTCTCAATCCTACCAGGTGAAGGTGATGTGGACCTCTCTCCTCTTAGCCATCAAAGGATTTCAGTGAAACTGGATCTGGTTTGAGAAAGCTGGAGGACAAGACTCTGGGAAACTGGCAAATGCAGAAGGGATCAAGCGAGGAGGGACCAGCAAGTGAGTATGAACAACCGAATAGGAGAGAGAAAGGCTCTGCTTCCAAATCCACACTGTGTATAAAAAGAGTATCAATGGTTATGTGACATCATGACCTGAATTTCTTAAAATTATGAAAGTCACTTACACAGTACCAATCATGTGGGTGCCCACAGTAAAGCATAGTCTCTATAATACAGGAGTGAAACGAATTTCACTGGTAAGCCACTTCTAGATCTTCTTCTCTGTACCTGTCTAATCACTCAGACTGCTTTGTAGAGTCCAAAACTTCTGGATAAGACCTTATTTTAACAAAATTTAAGAATACATACAAATACAATCCCCACAAACATTCTGACATGTTAGTTGAAATGCAACAGGATTAATTTTCTCTGTGCTTTGAAAGGTCTATTACTTGGACTTATGAACAATATTAGTCTGGAGGACATAGCACTCAGACTCGACTAAGAAGGCTTATCTTTAAATGTGCTTTTGTCTTCTCAGGAAGAAATATCTAATACATTTTATATATTAATATATGTTAATTATACTGTATCTTACATATACCATATAATACACATACATCATATATGCATCATATACATATATATACATATATATATGATGTATATTATATGTATAATATACATCATATATACATATATTCATATATACATTCATATATACATATATATTCATATATACATCATGTACACATTTTTTAACTTAGTCTTAATTAAAATACAGAAAGCAAGTTCCCATCAATTCTTCATGAAATTATTCTCCCAAACTCTGGCTATTTAAGATAAATACTTATTTTATTCTGAAAAGAATAAGCTTCCAGTTATCTTGGGAAGGCAAATAGTAACGACATTATGAGAATTATCTGTTATAGAAAACATGCCCAGGGCCCAAACCTTCCATTGAATACTAAAAAGCAGGGGGCTGTGTTCAGCTCACCTTCTCCTCATTGGCTGTACAGAGTCATTGTCGCTTCCACAGGAGGGGTTCCGGCGACGCGTGTAGGGGAACTTTGGCGATTTGGTGCGGTCATTGGGAGAGTTGTAGAGTCCACTGGAGTGAAAGAGCAACGGTCAACAAGAGCCCACAAAGAGCCTGGAGGAGCCAACACCCCAACCCAGATCTAGGGACTCGTTCAGAACTGCACAGTTGGCACTTTCAGTACACACGCACCATGAGCACACGGTTCTCTTCGCTGCCAAGATTTATTGAAAGAAAAGAGAGGTAAGATCTGATAAAATCAAATGACGAAAGTCATTATGTTGCAGGAATGGATTTGTCTCACTAGCCTTCAATAGTAAGAAATGAGCACACACAATGATAACCATCACAATTCACATTTATGATGAACCTACTGCTTGCTAAGCACTCACTGAGCTAAAGGCTTTATATTCATTATCTCAGTTAATCTTTATATCAACCTGCAGCATTAAGGTGCAATTAGGACAGCCATTTAATAGAAAAATTGGAAATATAGAATATTTAATAAAGTGGCCCAAATAATGGCTCTAGGAAGTGGCAGAGCTAGAATTTGAGCCCCTCGGTAGTCATATTTGGAACCACAATAATACTAGTAAGTTATAATGCAGGTAAGTCACCGGTTTACAAGTTGTAAACCGAAAGAAGCTAAAGATATCCATATTTTTAGGAATAAAGGTCTTCTACCATCACTATTCATCAGCAGTCATTTTCACCTAAAGTTTTTACAAGAACTGTGAAATACGGGAATTATCATTAATAAATCATTTAGAGTTTTCAGCAATATATTATCTTACTCTTAACTATTATAACTACCTTTCAGGTAATTTTTCTTAATATTCCTTAGGTTTCCCTTTTGTTTTTCCAGGAAGAAGTTTCACATTAAGGCACAGACTATTGATTTCCTCTTCAGAAATTCCCCACCCCCACCCTGTCACGCTGATTTAGAGCCTTGACTGCCATGTCCACTGCTCGCTGTGACCAGCCACACGGCAGCGGGATTCCTTTATTCAATGAGCTGCAACTGCTGACCCCTCCCTTCCACTGTTCTCCTTTATACAAACAATGAATGATTCCCTTTACCTCTGGGGGCCATTTTCTTCCCACGGTACATGCGACTTGCTTCTTTGGGTATCAGGGCTGTTTTCATTCTTTGCTTTCTTAAAGCTTTCATTAAAAAAAAAAAAAAAGTATGGAAAATAAATCAACTAGAAAATGAAAGTAGACTCATACTTACTTCTCAAGGGAAACTATTTAACAAGTCTTAAAATGGGTTTATTTGCTTATTTATACCTGTGGCTCCAAAAAGAACATGAGGTGGCTGCCTAGAGAGTATGTCTCCAACAAGTATCTTTGGGTGCTTCCCCCTTCTTTCTAGTTTTACTGCTTTAAGGCAACAGAAGCCAGGTTGGCCAACTGTTAAGAAACGTCAAAGAGGGTGCACGTGTAGGATACGAAGCAAGTGCAGCCATTGAGCCAAGAAAGGCAGCAAACTGGGAAGGAAGCCGGCCTGGGAGGCCGTGCTCAGGAGGCTGGTTTCCTCTCTGCAACAGGGGTAGAGGCCCCGGCTCTGAATCTGTGCAGGTCAGTCAGCTCGGAGCTCAGGCTACCCAAACTGACCTTCCCCCGGCTTCCGCCATATCTCAGCGTCATCCTTCCAAATCGGAATGACTTTCAAATGCTATTTCCTGACCTAGTATCATCTTTCTGCCCTAAGAAGGTAAATATAACTGAGTTGTTATTCAATCCCAACCAAATTGTTTTTGAAACACACGGGGAGAGGCAGAGGAAGGGACTCATCAGAAGCCTTCAGTCGGCAGTGGGGGAGGGGATGTGTCACCTGTCACTTCCTCTGGAGTCTTAGCTTCAGATGAAGATAGAACAGTTAGTGTCCAATCCACTTTAAACCCTGGCTTTCTAAGGAATCCTCTATATAATTGTGTTAGAATATGATCACAGCAGAATTCTGTTATAAACAGCCAACAAAGAGGGAGAGGGGGAAAATGATAAGGTCAAAAAAAAGAAAATAAGTTTGTGCCCCAGCATAAATATAATCTATGTAGGAATTAATATAAACCTACAAAATTACGTATCTGACACAGGCATGTAACTTATAGTATTAGTATAGTAGGCAGGGTTTATATAGGAAAAATATATTATTTTTATAAAGGTTAAAAATTTCTGAAGATCTGACTCTCAAGGTAAAAGCTTACCTTTTGAAATCAGGAAAAATAATAAAATATGGTAGATATCTAATATGACAGTAAAAAGTGTATGTGTTTAATAAATCAGAAAGAAGAAGAGAAAGGAGAGATTGAGAAAAGAAATAGGAAGATGAAAGAGGAACGGAGAGAGAAGAGAAAAGTTAAAAAAATAATGAAATCCTGGGTGGCAAGTTAATTGCATTCATTCTCTAAGCTGTCTGTCTTCTGAAGCTTGAGTGGGAAAATCTGGCAGCCTTGAGGTACCAGAACTATTGGCAGGAACGTGGTTGCAAAAGGGATGAAACTCCTCATGAACAATTCTAGTAATAAAAGGGCTTGGTATCTGAATTTCATGTAAAGTTACTGCTCTTATGTTGGATATACCACAACCATACCCTGTACATACAGATGAAGCTGACTTTATTTATTCACAGCTATCAGGCCAAGTAGGAGAAAACACAGTAAACTAAAGTGTATGCAAAGGTAAAGAACTTCTCATTCCAAAAGCATAATCTGTAAATGTTTTCGAACTAAACAAAATACAGGCAAAAACCCTGGGTGAAATATTGCAACTCTTAAGAATCTTCAGATCTTAAAATTATCTCTGCTGAGAAATTATAAACAATATTCCTCTAAGTATCCACAGTCCAGCTGAATGAAGACACCATTATTTACTAATAAAAGTTTGAGTTGATGATCTAAGAAATCTTTGCAGGTCACATATCTGACTGCTTGGACTTCATAATGTAGGGGGGCCACCTCTAGAGAGAAAGTGAGCTTATGAAAGCTGCTCATTGTATGCCTGTGTCATGCCATGAATATAATTGGAGATGGGAAAAAAAATGACTCTGCAACAGTGTCTGTTAGAACAAGGCTGAGCTTTCAGGGAAACAATCCATGTAACATATTAAAAGAAGGTTTTTCCACTGGGGAGTGCCACTGGGGATACTGACGCAGAGGACCATGACAAGCCTTCATACATATGCAATCCCTGGCTTCCGAGGCTCTGATGCCTCTAAATGCCATAAGCCCTCTTTCCAGGGCCACAGTTCAGTGCACCACGGTAATGAACACAGTACATTAAACATGAATGCCATCTACTTTATTTCACAAGTCCCTCTGAGTTAGTCCATTATATCATGCCATTTTAAGAGTCACATGGAATTTTCACTTTGCCGCTGAGAATGCAGACCACAGATGACCTCTGGGAGTTCACCTTGCTGTAACGAAAGGGGCGTTTTCTTTAAATGACAGAGGCAGGTCCTGATGTTTTATATTTTACTGCCATTTTAAAGTATTAATATTCTTTGGCCCAGAGATTCTTTACTGGAACCCATGCATCAAAAATATTATAAAACTAAAAGGATTTTTAACCTTGTCAACAGGAAAAATCATTCTTATGATAGCATGTCGTCGTGTATTTCTTCAGTTAACTGCACTGACCTTTTTACTGGTGAAGGTGCAATAATTTTAGTTGTTCCTTCATTTTCTCCATTTTCCATGTTTGCAGTTATCCTATTTATGCTGTTTGATCCTAGTAGCAAAGAGGGGGAAGGAAAGGTAGACGTGAGAAAGGAGACAGCGATAAGGAAAACACAAAGCAGAAGACTTATTTTAAAATGCAATTTTGGGGATATCATGTCATATTTTATTGATAAATTGTAACCCCAAATAAAAAATGAATCATCCAATATATCTGAGGTACTATTTTCTGACATTCACTAAACCCTCAACATAACAACGTCCTGGTGGTCTAGGCCATGACCTTTTCAGACTTTTAAGAATTAACTAAGTCCTACATCATGGACATTCTTTAGACTGTTAAAATAGGATTCTAAGATATTTAGTATCAGACACTGGAATATAAAACATAATAATCAGTTCTCGATAACTGTGTTGTAAAGAAGTTTTCTCAGAATGTCATGCAGCCCCTATTTAAAATCAAACCAAAAATATATATATTCCAAACCTAACTCGTAATGCAAATGCCAAAAAAGAGTAGTATCGACGTGATCTATATCACTCATATACAAAAAGTTTTCAAACATGTTTCTTATGCAAACATTCCCAAAAAATCTCAAACTGAATTTTTAAAAGCTGTTATTCCACAGATTTGCATACATGCTCGATGGACCAGCAGAGGGAGCCCACGGCAGACACAATGCTGGAGGTCATGATCAAGATAAGGGCCCAGGCCCCTCCAGGAGGTCTGGATTCCATTCTCAGGCCAGGGGCTGCTGATGAGCATGCAAGAGTGAGATGCCTGGGCTCAGGTGACAGGTTGACTCTTCTCTCCTCCAGCAACATGCACCTCACTCTGGGAGGAGGCAGTTTTGATGAGCAGGAGAAATCAGTCAGCCCAGATGCCCACAGCCTCATTCAATTAAGTCTATATGCTATGCAGGTGTGTCTTCCTCAGAGCTGCTCTTGCAGGGGTATGTCCACAGTTAGAGTCATTGACTCCAAAGCATAATCACCACTAACTGCTGAGAGTATGAGTCATGTAGATGCGTCAATAATACTAATAAGTGCTAATATTTATTGAGTACTTACTATGTGTCAGGTGCTGTTCCAGGCACTTCACATCTATTTAACTTAGATAATCTTCAAAATAATCCCATGATAGATAATAACATTATCGCATTTTTAAAGATTAAAATAATGAGCTTTCCCAAGGTCCCACAGCTCATGAGTGGTGGGGCAAGCTTTGAAAGCAAGCAGCCTGGGTCCAGAGACACAGCTCTAAATCACACAATACTTCCATCTGTGGCCTACTACACACAGTTCAAAAGTCATTCTAGAGCAACTGGGAGAGACAGATTAAAGAGCAACTTAAAGAGCAACTGGGAGAGATAGATTCTTTAGAAGAGCAGACCCCAAACTTCTTGGTACCAGGGACTGGTTTCATGGAAGACAATTTTTCCACAAACTGGGGATAGGGGAATGGTTTCAGGATGATTCAAGAACATTACACTTATTGTGCAGTCTAACCTCTCTGCTAGTGATAATCTGTATTTGCAGACAATCCCCAGAGCTAGCATCACCACCTCAGCTCCACGTCAGATCACCAGGCATTAGATTATCATAAGGAGCCACAACCTAGATCCCTTGCATGTGCAGTTTACAGTAGGGTTCCTGCTCCGGGGAGAATCTAATGCCTCGGCTGTTCTGATAGGAGGCGGAGCTTGTGCAGTGATGTGAGCGATGGCGAGTGGCTGTAAATACAGATGAAGCTTCCCTGGCTGCCTGCCACTCACCTCCTGCTGTGTGGCCCAGTCCCTAACAGGCTACAGACCAGTACTGGTCCGTGGCCCAGGAGTTGGGGACTGCAGCTTTAGAGGACAAGTGAAAGGGATGTCCAATAGGGAGAAGACCTAATCACCAACTAAGAGAAGAATACTTTCTCTCCAGGGCCACCAAGACTGAAAGACAAGAATGTTTGAGCACCTCCAAAGCTGGCAGGTCTCCAGAGCAATTTGGAGGTATGTTTGGCTACCCATCAGGAAAGATAAACATTAATAAACACACTTTGGAGAAAACAGAGTGGTTTCAAATAAGAGCTTCAAAAACCATTAAGGAATGTGACATGGATTCAATATTTGAATTTTGATCCTATTTTGGAATCCTGAAATGGAAGATAAGCCAGAAGCTATATGTGACACTAAAAGTAAGCTCATGTTGGAGCCACTAACAATAATTGAACAACATCCTTAATCCAAGGGTGAGAAAAGAATAATGTTGGGGTAAGTTTAACCAGGTGTGATAAACAGGACACAACCAATTTCCTTAAAAGACTCCATGTGCTATCAAATATCAACAGCGGCCAGTCACCATCTAAGTCACTTTTGCCATAACCACATGACCAAAAATCACAAGGGCAAATTCTCAAAACTGCAAGGCACAGATTTGGGATGAAGCTGCTTCTCACATATGGGACTCTAGGTGTTATGGCGCTGGGGCAGTGGCAGGAGGGACTGACTCATTTGTGCCCATAGACAGTAGCTGTGCCCCAACATTAACATTTTTAATTGATCCTAATAAACTCTATTTATATGTAGTATCGTTCTCAGCAGGCATTACTAATTTACAATATAAATGAAAGGGACTTTCATGTTCTCCCAGGCTGGGGGAGAGGGACACAGCGGAGGGACCAATACCCAATGCCAGTAACACAAACAGGAAAAGAGCTGAGTAAAGATGTTCATCACGTTAACCAAAGCTCAGGTTAATAGAGTAAGAATAAACCTAGGTTTGCTCCAATCCTAATTTCTTTAGACTGACTAGTCTTTTCTTAGTTTTACAAACATTTTGTGGAAAGTGAGGTTGCTTAATCCCTTTAGCCTGGTTTCCATCTAAACTTTCCAAAAATTAATATGTAGACAAAGTAACTGAAGAATATTTTAAAATAGAACAATTATAAACTATGTTTATTTTCTTAAAGAAAGCAATATTTGGTTATCCACAATATCCAAATCACAATTTTTAAGATCAAACACTAGTTAGATGCTTTTCCAAAAGAATTTAAGGAAAAAAGTCATGTGAGTGCTCTCTTTCACAAACGAAACCAGTGTAGTCAGGATTAATTTACTAATGTAACAGTCATATAACTCACATATATGTACTGTAAATGAGATATAGTCAGTAATACAATCAAAATCATGGTTATTTTATTTCAAAACGGGGAACTGCTGTTCACCATCTATATTATAGTCTGTTGATATGTATTAAATATCTCTTTATATGGACTCCTCTATAACTAATGTGAACTGGACAAGGCTGGGTTTTAAAAGTTTTATTAGGAAAACAAGACTACATGGGGAAAAACCACTTAAAAGCATTAACTTTCTAGGAGTGCTTCTGAAGTATCCATTCATATAATATTCATATGCTAATCTTAAAAAAGCCCTAATTACTGGGAGGCCGAGGTGGGCGGATCATTTGAGCTCAGGAGTTCGAGACCAGCCTGAGCAAGAGCGAGACCCCATCTCTACTATAAATAGAAAGAAATTAATTGGCCAACTAATATATAGAGAAAAAATTAGCCGGGCATGGTGGCACATGCCTGTAGTCCCAGCTACTTGGGAGGCTGAGGCAGCAGGATTGCTTGAGCCCAGGAGTTTGAGGTTGCTGTGAGCTAGGCTGACGCCGTGGCACTCACTCTAGCCTGGGCAATAAAGTGAGACTCTGTCTCAAAAAAAAAAAAAAAAAACCCTAATTAGGCCATATTTACTAGCATTCTTCATGCTTTTAAATATGCGCTTAAAAATAACTAAAATACTTAAAATAATTAAAAGTAATATTTTCAGAATACTATTAATTAGTCTAAGTTAGCGATATTTTACCACACTACCATTTGAGAAGAAAACTATTCAATTCAGTAAAGCTAGGTTATGTGCTGGTTATTGAAATTTGCAAAGGTAAGAAATTTAGGTTATGCTTTACTTCTGTTTGCTGGCTTTCCATCTTGCTGACATGCACTATTGTTTTCTTTTTCTAAACTTTTCCTCCCCTCATGACGTCACATTCCAGAATCTTTTCTCCTACCTTAGCTCATACTCCTGGGCTACAGAGCAGAGTGATCTGACAAACCCATCATAATAAAGGGCTTATGTCTTCGTGTATCATGTGCCACACATAATTCTCATTTTGAAGAGGAGAAAAAGGAAAGGCCAAATATTAACTAATAAAATTAACCAATAAAAAGGAATTTCAGGTATAACTCCAGAAGATATGAGGTTGGAGAAATCCTCCTCCTCCCCCCCCATTTCTTTTTCATTGTAAATTAAAACAGACATACAAAGAGTATCACACACACATATAAAAACAAATAATTATAAAGTATACTGCTATTTAACCATCACCCACTTAAAAAATTAAAATATTGAAGGCAGTTTTCCTACACTTTACAAATCAACCCATTCACAGGGCAATGCTTTCTCTTTTAGATAAAGCTAACAGTTCCTTTCTGCCTAAAATATCTAGAAACATGAATTATTATGTATACATTTCATAAAATATATACAACAAAATTATTCATTTAAAAATTAAAGATTTAGTAAGGCCTCAACATCTTAATAAAATGAAGGACACATCCCTCTGCCCCCTCATGGCTTCCGGCAGAGTTTTTTGCCCATGATAGGTATTCAGTGAAGATCCTATTATTCAAAAGGATGTATCTGTTTCTACCATTTTTTCCACTAGAGAGGAAAACTCAGATAATTATGTAGGACACATAGACAACTGGATGTGGTGGTAGGTGAGATGCAGCCATGTGCCCTGCAGGACTGGGCTGCTCCTTAGAGATTTAAAAGCAGCCTTCTGCCTCGGTCTCCAACCTTTTTGGCACCAGGGACTGGTTTCGTGCAAGTTGGGGGCCGGAGGGGAGACAGAGTTCAGGCAGTGATGGGCGGCCCTACTTCCCTAACAGGCCATGGACCAGTCCCAGGCCTGTTGGGGACTGAAGTGCTACATAGCACACTGCTCTTTTAAATCATAGCCGCAGATCACCTATAACAAATATCAGTTACTGATATATGGTTAGTAAGGTTTCTAAGTAAATCTGTATTTTAATTTAGATAAAATATTAACTCTAGCAAGACCACTTAGAATTAATCAAGAATGTCTAATTTATTTTGCATATTATTCACATAAAAAAAGACAAAGAGCTTTATTTCAAGAGGCTGGTCATATTTGGAAGAGCAAATTAATCAGGGGACTACTATCGTTTAACAAACCAAATCTAGCCCATGGCCTATGATATTTGTTTCTGGGCTGGTAGACACTGTAGCTTAATATAAGCCCACACAACTCCCTGCAGTTTATACAGCACTGAAATGCCAGTGTCCAAAGCTCCAGAGTCTTGTCTGTGCATTTTTAGCACACACTATCCAAATACTCCCAGCCTGTGTGCATCAGACCACTGCCAGGCATTTGTGTGGTTAGCTTCTGTTCACATCTGAATGCCTTCATCTTAAGTGACCCTCACCTTCAGTTCAGGAAGAGTGGCTGTCAGAAACAGAATCAACTTTCCCAGCATCTATTTAGCTACTTGATTTGGGAGCAATTCTTAAAAGTCATCCTTGTCATGTCAAGATTTGGTGATGAATAAACATGTATTTTCAATTACAAAAAACACTCTGCATTTAAATACTATTACAAGTCTTACAAAATTCATAATTCAATTTGACACCTGTTACTCTAAATCAAATCTTTGTTACTTAGGTATAGATGGTGAATGGGCAACATTAAAATGACAAAAAGAAAACAAACTTAGACAAGTGAGAATACCTTATTCTGCTACATGGGAAAACAGAGATATAGCTAATGAAGCAAGACTGTGATATAGATGATTTCTTTGAAAAACTCTCAAATATAAATTTGCAGACTTTTAGGTTAATTTTTATTCTACTCAACAATCGTGTTCTATTTTCTTCCCTAAACTTAGAAAAACTTTCTAAGACAAATAATCACTACCGATTATAACTATTTTCAACATATTAGGTTTCAATAAAGAAAATCTGATTTACATTATCTAACCCAGTACAACTTAGCAAAAGAAATATGATATTCATGAATTAAGAATGAGCTAATAATTAATAATATATTTTAGTTCTATTTCTCTCACTGACAACTCAAAGTCACTTTACCTTAGTTTCACCAACTTTATACAGGGTAGTATGGAAAAAATGGTATGTAGTATAGCCAATTAGCAAAAGAAAACATTTTCTACACCACAAGTTATGGTCAAATAGCAAAATGGCCAAGAAACCCTTATATATTTTTTCCTATCATCAAAGAAAATTTTATATTTGGCAGAACATACACTCATTAAATAATAGAAAGCAAAACTAAATTTCAAAACATACAATATGGAAAATAAAGGTCTTTTTACACCCAATGGCTAATTAAAGTTCAAAGGCCTGACATTTGTCCATTCATCCCAAAGCAGCAGCCAGACCCCTGCTGTTCTCAGGCATCTTTGCCTTCAAAAGTCACAAGAGTGGTATTTATGCAGTTACCTCTTTACCAGACTTCTAAGACACTGATTTTGCTACATGTCAACTGCAAGATCAAACAAGGCATTCTGCTAAAAAGCTGGAGGGTAGATTATAAAAAATGGGTGTGGATGAGAAAGATGCTAGGAAAATATGTCTGTGCATGAAAGATCCCTCCCCAGTTGGTCTGCTTCCAATTTCCTCTTCCTTGACCTAGCACTACTCTCCTGGATCCCTCTGCTTTTGTCATTACCAAAACGATAATTTGGGAGTGTGAGTTGGGTGCACACGAAGGCACTTCTTCCACTGCCCATGCCCCAGAGCTACACAGGCACACACTGAGTGAGAAACAGTCACAGATGCCCTTCCTTTTGGGCCAGAATGCCAGGTTTAAAAACAATAAAGGCATTTGTGAGCCCAGGCGGGCATTTGCTCATGCCCTTAGACCCTCAGAGGAGTAGGATGGAAGAGTTTGACCATTGGAAGACCCGGTAACAGCGGAGGTTGCTCATCTTTCCTTCAAGCCCTCTCAAGTCGGTGACAACACCTGTGAGAGGTCAGCTGGAAGCAAGAGGTGTCACAAGTCACCTGGAGACCAAGTTTTTCTTACTGTGGTAGAGGAGTTTGAGGGAAGAGAGTCACCACTCACATCCTATCCTGGTGGGACTCCTGGTTCTGCCTCCCCCAACCCCTCAGCGGGGCCATACAATTCAGAGTGACACACACCAAACCTTCTCTACTCACTTCTCAAATACCACAGTTTATGCTCACTTGGTCTAGAGCAGGTGGACAGTTCAGCACCTAACTTAAAGTTGGTTCTGTTTCAGAGGCGAGTGCTAGAACACTACTTTAGAAGTTTTTATGTGATACAATTGTATTAGTATATAAAATAAAGTACATATAACTGCACATAAAGATTGCTTTTAAAAGGCTTATTTAGCTAAGGGAAGATCAGGAAAGTTTTTGTCTACTCTCACGTTTGAGCTCATAAATAGGAGGCCTTAACTCCGTGGTCTTTAAAACATTTTTACCCCCAAGCACTCAGTACTAACAGAATTTTGAATAGCTAAGTACCTCAGTGCACATTTCCAAGATGATACCTACCATTTTTCATCAAAAGTTTAAATAGTACCAAAAGATGTAATTTGCAGCCTAAATATTGACATTTTAAAATGGAACTGTTTCATGACTCTTAAATGTATCCAATGTAATAAAACCATAGCAATTGGATGTCATCCATTTTAAAAATGAAATGAGTCGTTGAGCAGTTAGAAATTTCATAGCATTTTTCTCCTTACATTTGCATTTCGATTCTACTTCCCCTGTAAAAATGTATCCTAATATGTTTTATGTTTGAAAGCTTTTATCACCATATCATACTTCTGTAACACAATTAAAATTTTATTTTCCATAACCATAAAGCTCTAAGTGTTAAAAATTTCTTCTGAAGCTATTACAATTAAGAGCAGCATATTATTAGTATACCATACTAACATTAATAAATTATTAAACATAAAATGTAAATTTTTACTGGAAAACAATTCTTAATGAGGTAAATAGGGTGGTTTTATTTCCCTAAAAATTACATGCATCATATCCACTCAAGAATATTATTTTTTGTTATGATGAAACAGTTTAGCAATAATCCTATTCCTAATTTTATTGTGATAGATTTTCAATGCTGAGAAACCTTGTTCACATAAGTAAAGGTATAAGTAAAGTATTCTGAGGACATCACCAATGTCCCAAGGAACTTCTAAGAGTTACATGTCTAGTAGTGATATATTATACAAAATTATTCTTAATGTTCTACCAGGTGACAAATCCACTGGGTCCTCCTTCAATTTTGTTGCAGGCCACAATGAGAAAATGTTAGAAAAGGATATGTCACTTGATAGTTAGAGTCACTAACTTTCCCAACACCAACCCAGAAGGTTTAACATTTAGGGACAAACAACTATGATAGATTCCAGATAAGGGAAAGGGTTTTCTTTCATAAAATGGGAGAAGGTCCACTGCAAAAGGACAGGCTGAAGAGAAGAACCAGCATGACTAGTATGAGAGGCAGATTCTTTTTAGGAAAGAGAATCTGGAAACTGATTCAATCAAAACTGTCTACAACCCCTTACCCCTTGGAAAGCCTGTATGTATCACCCCTCCCTACCTGACTGGGCTCGGGACAGAATACCCCAAATTATGGCACGTTGGCATTTGAAAAAACAACAGAAGCAAGAAGGCCATTCTCACCTCCCAATCCCCTGCTATTCTCCCCTGAAACAGGTCATAAAAACCTAGGAAGGTGACTCTCTTTCTCCTTTCTTGCTTGCCTGAAGACCCTCATGTGACAGGTATCTTGCCCTACCTAGAGGGAGAGAACATCATACAGGGACGTCAAGAAGATTCTGAACAAACAACCCTTGCTGAGTTCCCTCTAGTTTATTACCATTAGATAATATCCTTTTGTCCTTTAGTCATAATTCTGCACGACTATCCATAAAAACATACAGATTTCCCCATTTTTTTCAGTCTTCATTTCTGAAGGCCCCCATGCCATGTAAAACCTATCTTAAAAAAATTTTTATGCTTTCTCTTATTGATCTGTCTTTTGTTATTGGGGCCTCAGCCGTAAACCTAGCAATGGGTGAGGAAAAGATAATTGCTTTTTCTCCCCTACACACTCGACGCCAGGAGTTGCATACCTTAGTTTGAAATCTAATGCCCTGATGCACCTGTCCTTTAAAATCTACATTCTTCACAATAGCACCGTGGGTTGCCTTTTAACAAATCATCCTTGTGAACACTTACAAAACCCTTTCAGTGCTCCACTCTTTGACACTTGGTAAGCCCTGCCTGCATTTAAGTTTGTCTTTTACTTCTCTAGTCTTTACTTCCTCCTTAAGCATACAAGATTGAAAGTCATGCGAACCTAGATTTGTTTCTTAGCTCTGTCAACTTATCCATTGTAAACTGATCTTGGATAAGTTTTTATATTCCTTTGTGCCTCTGTTTCCTCATTTGTGAAGGGTGGATACCACGAACTATTTATATTGCTATAGGAGTGTTAAATTAGATAATTTTTTCTATGAAAAAATTCATAGGAAGTTCTTAGCACAGTGCTTCGCATGGCATGTAGTAAGTGCTAAATAACTAACTGTTGTATTATTTTTATAGGACTAAGTTCCTATAGATTAGGGGCCAAGTTTTATTCAGTTGTCTATGCTCCATGGAATAGAGTCTTATGTCAAAGAGGTGCTCAATAAATTCTTGTTAAATAAGAAGGGAAAGGAAGAAAGTATCATTTGTGGTGACTCACTAAAATTATGATTTCAACTCAGATATATAATAGGGCTTTAGTTTTGCCTCCTTTTCTAATTTTGGTAGCTATGCTTGGAATGCTAAACACTCAACAAGAGTAGAAACATTAACTTTTTAGAGAAAATCTAACCAGACTTGCCATATATTAATAAATCTTCTACAGAATGAAAATATGCATCAGTTTTGAGGCAGAATGGAAAATGGTATCGACAAAGGCAAATAGTCTTAAGCAAACATGTGCCTGACTATATGATCTACCTAAGGCTCCCTGCAATTAACAGCATTGTTATTGCTTTCCCTCCTCTGTGCTAGGTAAGATGTCCCCCCAAAATTAAACCTTTTCTTTACAAAATGGTTTGAAGTAAAAGCAGGCTGACTTGCTCTTCTATAAATGAGCAGAACATGGTGTCTTCTCAAGAATATCTGCTGAAACAAGTTAGATCTGAAATAAAGAAATCTCACATGGGAAAAACCAGAAGGTATGTATTTTCAAATCATTCTACACCTTTCTTATTTTCACCTTTCTTATTTTCCATTTACCGTCCAAGCATGTGCCCTAGTATTCCAAAGACCTGGGTTCCAATCCTGACTTGCTCTTACAGCCCATGTAACCTTGAACAAGTACTTAATGTTTTTGAGCCTCAGTTTCCTCATAGGTAAGATGAGAACACCACCCACATTGCTCATACAGATAATGAAAAGATTGTATCCAGTGACATTATCCACTGTTTTGGCGCAAGGAAACCATCTCAAATTAGAAAGGAATTCCTGGTAAAGACACAGCAGGACCTCACAGAGAAATTCATGGCCACCAAGTTTTCCTCTCTTCTCAAAGCTGCATGGTCCCTAAGTGTTTCTCACAGTGAGTCAACTCCATTCTTCTTTCTCTGCAAACAAGCTTCTCTGTTCAGGGTTATACCTGGTCCCTAGGCTGTAAAGCTTGGGACCCAAAAGGTTTGGCTGCCCTCAGCTAAGTGACTCATCCTCTGGGTTCCAATTCACCTCTCTGGAGAAGGAATCTGATTGGGCAGTTTCCTCAGGGAGCCAAGGCCTCTGTTACAAAGGGCTGTCCCCCCAGCCCTTCCACACATTGCAGTGTACAAAATGCCAAGTGGGGGGTACCTGCTCCTCAGTGAAAGTAGTTCCTTTCTCTTTTACCTCATCTCCTCTTCTTATACCTACCAAAACAGCCCTTCACTCCAGGAATCCCAAACATTTTTCCTACTGATACCAGTAAGAAAGACAAGCAGAGCCATTAAAAAGAAAAATCAACTCCAGAGTTCTCAAAATCTGAAGAAAATGCTGGCATAGAAACCACCACAGGGAATCCTAAATCTGATAGTAAAACAAAGGTGTGGGATCCTCAAGAACCACCTGCTCAGGAATACCTGTGCCCCAAGCAGAGTCTCACACAGCTGACAGACACAATCTCCAACACTGCTTAAGACGACGAAAAAGGAGTAAAAATCAAGAACAACAACTGCCAAGGTGGAGCAATTCCCACTGCTTGTTCTTCCAAAAGAACAAGCAGGTTCAAGAAAGGACTAATCAAAGGTTACGTTCAGAACCTTTGAATGTACTCAAAGATTGTCTAAAGCTGCACAAGACCTTTCTAAAAATGAATGTCTCTTTTTAATTATTACCTGGCAAGGCAGTAGTAATTTTTAACTATGAGTTAACCAAAGAGGCAAAATCTCAAATTCATCTGGTCAATTTGTACTAACACAACAATTTTAAAACTGTACTAAACCCAATGTTATTATAATTAATTTGATTCGATATGCCAATGAGATATTTATTTAAACTTTAAGATGTTTTAAAGAATCAGATAACAGGTTTTCCAAATACAAAAGTTACGATATACTTCCAAGACAAAAATATATATTGGAATCTGGGAAGATGTTTTTCACAAGTTTGTGAGACTTCCAAGTGATAAAAACCATACTTTAAAAAAAAAAAGCTTCTAAAATGTCTTTCTATCTGTTTTCATATTTGGGCCTTCCAACTCTGTAACAGGTAAGGTGGTGCAAATAAGAGAATTTTAGGAAGAGGAGGGATCTTTAAAGTTTATGTACCGAATTCCTTTACTTTATGGATAATGGAATAAAAGCTCAGAATGTTGAGTGACAAGTTACAGGTCACAGCCAAGTTAGATCTGGAATACAAATCTACTCAAATCAGATACAACTTTATACTCTTTATAAAATTTGTATTCACTCACAACTGTACTGCATGCCTTCTTAATGCAAAGGCTTAAATAATCAGTTAAGAAGCAACCAAGTCTCCCTCAGAGCAAAGGTTCTTACAGTCAGGGTAAAAAGAAAGTGGGATTACACAGATTTGGAACGTATCTCAGTAGATTATCTAATTCTGATTTGTCACCTTGAGAAGGGAGAGCCACAATCAGGTTATCTCCAAAACAAACTCCTGTTACGTTCTCTGGAAACCATCTCCATAACCACCCACATAACACATCTTGATCAGGATGCCTTGTTCTCATTCCCTTGTATGAAAATTTATACTAATTCCTTCCTTTTCCTGTCCTCAGCTGACCCAGAAGGGATAAACAAACAAAAACTTCACAACACCCATCTAAAGCCCCACACTTGTGAGAGCTATTTCTATGTTACTATCTCTTTCCACTGTCTTTACCTTCACTTTTCCCAAACATTCCTCAATGCCAATGATTCTCATCCAGATATCCTCTTAAGTTCCAGAAAATGCTACACTTGCAAATCACCGCACCTCTTTTCGCTTCAGTTTCCTGACCTACAACACAAAGTGGCCATCCTCTCTTTCAGCCGATCCAAGGACTGAGTCCTACCATGATCTTCCTCACGAAACAAAGCACGCTCTGACTTGAGGACCCATACACAATCTTCTGTACCTTAACCCCAGATTAACACGTCCAGATATAAAAGTGTCTTATGCCTCTCTCCCTGAAGACTCAGATTTTGTCTGTAGCAACACAGGAGAAATTCCTAACGTTTGAGTTTTGTACGAAAATGTACTGTTCCATTATACGTACCATCAATGTCCTCAGCCCTGAGCTTTTTGAAAATCTATTATAGAAGTGCATGAGCATTTGTGAACTTAATGCATCCATGACAATTATCTGTAGGGCTTTTTTAAAGTACATGGTAAAAATTAAAATGAAAATATCTCTCTCCTATTCCCAATCCCCATTCTCTCAGAAACCCTTCCCAAAGCCCACTACTATTACTAGTTTCTAATGCATGTTGCCGGCAATTATTAATATTTTTGCATGCATACTCCCCCAACCAATTTTTGCCTTTTTAATATAACAGGAATGTATTATAAAATGCTACCGGGTGCTGCTGTTTCCCTACTCCATTATTTATAGTATATTCTGGAGCTCATTCTCCTATGAGCACAAATTTAACACATTCTTTCCCCCTTATACTGTGGACTCTAACTGACCCGTGTTCAAATCTCAGCTCTGTGGCCCTGGTCAGGTCCCAGCTTCTGCCTTGTCACCTACTGAGAAGTCGCAGCATCCCCTAAAAGAAATGAGATGCTATATGTAGAGTGTCTAGTCCAGTGCCAGGCACACAGTGATGCCCAATGACTGTTAGTTACTGATGTTCCCCTCGCCTGGTAGACACCTTATGGGGCCTGGCCTCTCATAGCAAATACTGTGGGACTGTGGACCCAGACCAACACAGGTTCAAATCCTGCTTTTAGATTTAACAGAGACATGGTATTTCATGCAGGGCATGGAGGAGGTTGCTGTACATGCATTATTTTATTAGGCCAGTTTCCTAACTAATGGATATTCAGGTAGCTTTCGGTCTCTGTGATGACAACACAGAAAAAGGTTTTTTCACATTGCAGAAGTAAAGGTGGTGATTTAATAACTTTTTGGAGCAACTCAGGGATTGGGGACTTACTCAGGAAATCCCTGACCCAGAGCCCAAGCCTCCGTGTGCTCCTCATTCAACAACTTTGCTTCCCCTCTCAGAGCCCTTTCAGCTTTGCCTTTTGTCTTCTGTTTCTATCATCTGCTTGACATGGAAAATGCATGCAGGCAGGCCTAGTAGTAATTAAATAGGGAAAACCACCTTACATAGACTATAGAATGATTAACCATATGATCTTTAAAATCACCAAGTAATATCATCCCTGTTATGAACACACCATAACAACTCTGTTGCTTCTGACTCATCGTCACAGAAATTGCCAAGGTGGGCAGAGAGCCAAGAGCACCGGGGTGGGGAGGAGAGGAAGATGGAGATGCTGGTGCAAAACTCAGAAGGAAAATGGCTTGAACGAACACCAGATGACTCCACTCGTGTGGGATACCTACAACAGTCAAAACGATAGGAGCAGACGGTAGAAAGATGGTAACCAAGGGCAGGGGGAGGAGAATGAGAGTTTAGTGGGTGCAGTTTCAGTGTTACGAGATGAAAATGTTCCAGAAATCTGTTGTGCAAGAACATGAATAACAGTACTGAGTTTACACTTTAAATGGTTAAGAATGTAGACTTAATATTGTGGGGGCTTTAATCATAATTTTTAAAAAGGCTTAGAGTAAAGGCTACTCTGAAAAGTAGGACACGGTAAGAAAGACGCCCCTAATTCTGTGCTCCCGATCCTGCCTCCCGACAGCTGCCCTGGGGCACAGAGATCTCTACGGGCAGGAGAGACCTGCACATAGACACAGCGCGCTGTGACACACCTGACTTGCACTGAATCTTCTAGAGTAAAGCGAGGGTATCCGATTTCCTTCCCAAGCCCCACTCACAGCATTTGAATGGCTTCTCCTTATACCCCTCACTGCCAAAAGCCCACAGCACCTCAACATAATCTTATTTTTTTGTATATGGAGTTGATGCTATTATGGCAAATATAATTCAAACATCGACAGTGGTTCACTATGTATAGAAATGTTTCCTTTTGGTTTAGGAGAAAAACTAAAATGTACCAAGCCCCTACACGTAGTGGGCAGGATGCCCATCCCCATGACAACAGCTCATGCGGCAGGGGGTAATATCCCCATTTGACACATAGAGAAATCAAGGGTGAGGCCAGTTAACTGACTTTATCCTATTACATGATTAGTATATGAAGTACCGAAGCTGAACGGGGATTCACCAGATCCAGCTTACTAGATCACACTGCCTCAGTCGGACACACTGGTCTCCATTCCCATAGCTTGCCTTTCCTCTGACTTAACAAACAACAAAAAAGATTTGATTGCCACAAGCCCACAAGCCAAGCTGAGGTTCTGCTGTCTTGCACCTGACACAACGTGCCAATCAGAGGAAGTGCTCGATAAATTATTACCTTCTTTCTTGACATTACTATTTTTCAGCAGCCCAGAGCGATACTACATCAAGTGAAATTATACTTCACCACATAAGAGTGTTTCTCTGTCTCTTCTGCTCTGGCTGCACCCATCTCAGATCACAGAAGATGCTGGTCAGCCACCCTTCTCACTCACCATGGGACCTGCCATCTAAGAAGTGCTCGTGCCTGGAAGGATGGGGCATTTGAATCTAACCTAGCGATGCTCACGGGGCATGCAGGAGAAGCCCACCGTGAACCCCAGAGCAGGTGGATTCTCATCAGCTCTGCCAATCAGAGGTTCCAAAGAGGCAGTCCTCAAGCCAAACCTGTCCCCCAGAAATGTTTACTTTAGCACAGGTTTTTTAAAATGAAATTTAAATAATTTCAATATTTTAAATTCCGGGAAGTTCACGTAAACATCTAGATTTCATAACTTCTCTTGAAGCACTGGAAGATTAGTCAATAGTAGATCCGCTCTACTGCACAGGAACAACTGGCTTGGTCAAGCAGGAGCTGTCTGCATACACAGAGGCACATAGCATCCTCACTCAGAAATCATTCTCATGATCCTTTAGGCATTGTGCTTGTGGCCCCTTCTACAGAGCCCGAATGGGAATGCCAAAATGTCATCCTATCTTGCTTGTCAATGGTTCGAGGATTATGCTACAGCTATTTATTTCTGTGTTCAGTAGGATATTTTTAGGAACTTAAAATGCTGCATCCGATAATCACAGCCTTGTTGATCCATTGTACGTGGCTTCACCCATTCCTTTCCTTAGAACTGATAATGGATTATATACAAATATTGTTTTTATTGCCTATTTATTACAGAAACTCCACCTGCATGAGTTGCCAAGACCTTGTCAGAGAAAGGGCTGTACCCACCTGCACCTTTTCCTCCTGCCATCTCTCTGCTAGCTTTACCGCAAGTTCCTGCGAGGCAGTTTAGATCTGCAGGAATGCTCTGGCTGCCTGCCCTGGCGCTGACCTCCTCTGGGTGGGGTGCAGGCTGCCGGGCGCAGGGCTCTTCACTCTGGAATGTACTTCCTCATACAGATGCCAAGGCCTGAACTTGGCAGATCCTAAACACAATGGCTTTTTAGTTGCCAGGGCATTTATTATTCCTGATTGAGAGGTGAATAAAAGGCTTTTTAAAAAACTTCCAGAGAGCTGAGATGCAGGTGAAGGGGAATAGTCATCTAGCTTGACTGAGTAACTTAAGAAATAAAAGAATGTCTTTCTAAAGTAAAATGTCACATACTACAAAGCAATGACACAAACTAACAAAAAGCAATCTCATTTATATCACAATTTGTTTATTATATAAAAATGTTAAATAAGGAGCGAGGAGTTTATGCTGATGATTCTAAAAACTGTAGTTCCAAAATTTTATTTTAGAATGCCAACAAAATTTAGCCTGTGAAGATTAAGAGCTGCCCTTATTAAAGTTTAAAAAAAACCTATCTTATTAAACTCTAACTCCATTTTTGCCAAATATAGTACAATTTAATAAAAATAAACTATGTCTTCTTAAACATTTTAATTTTAAATTTTTTAATTGTCAAAATGTTTAAATTTAAGTGACTGTGGCACAGTAACTTCCCAAGGCAACACTTTTGTTTCCTTTTGACCAGTATAAAATAATTTTCAAAAAAATGAAGATTATTTCTCCTTTCCTGACCAGCTACCGATGAATGAGTCCCAGAAATAAAGAGGTTCTGGGCCAGGAGTTGCTCTGGAGCCCGGAGTATGGCAGAAGGAGGGACAGGGCAGGCCTGGTGGCATGTTCTCCCTTGGTAGGCTGGTCCCCGGCCCGAGAGGTTCCCAGGCTCACCACAGACCTCACCAGGCCTGCTTCATGGCTTCATGCAGAACTGCCCCCTTCATCAGGGCTGGTGGCTTGGACAAGAAGCACGTGAACAAGCAGCACAGCGGTGACCAATTCTGCTCTGAGTTTAGAAGCCCACCACGACCTTAGGAGTTATCAACGACAGCTCACACAGGCTTTGCACCAGCCAGGTTCAACGTAGGCTCAAAGCACAGTCTATCTGAATTAGAGGAACAAGAACATGCAACATTTAAAAAAGAAAATAAAAATTATCTCTGCCCTACAACATCCTTCACATGTGCATGACAGCAACTGTGACACCGGATCCCTGGCATTTGCTGACCAGTCCTTCTCTACCCAGGACAATCACACTGTCAAGGGAAGGGTCATCTCCAGGTCCCCAGATCACGTTGAGGTTTGTGGAGCACAGGCTTAAAAAGTCAGGCTAATGTATCAAGAAATCCCAAAACAACAAATGCTGGCAAGGATGCAGAGAGACAGGAACACTCTTGCACTGCTGGTGGGACTGCAAATTAGTACAATCTTTGTGGAAAAGAATTTGGAGATACCTCAAACAGCTAAAATAGAAATACCATTCGACCCAGCAATAGCATTGTTGGGCATCTACCCAGAAGAACATAAGTCTCTCTATTATAAAGACATCTGTACCCGAATGTTTATGGCAGCACAATCCACTATTCATGGAAACTACCCAAGTGCCTGTCAATTCATGAGTGGATAACTAAAATGTGGTATATGCTCACAATGGAATATTACTCAATCCTAAGAAACAACAGTGAACTAGCACCGTTTATGCTATCCTAGATTAAGCTTAAGCCCGTAGTATAAAGCGAGACAACACAAGATCTGGAAAAGGGGCTACACATCTACTCGCCATCAAATTGGTACTGATTGACTAAAACTACAGTGCTCAAAAAATGGCAGTGTTCAACAGGAATTTCGGGGGGGAGACCCACATCTTAAGGAAGTGGCGAGCATTGTAGGGGGGGAAGGGATTACCTCTATCCCTTTTTAGGGAGAGATAAAGATATACATTGTAACCAAAATGTCTGAAAAAAAATCTGTAATCGGGAAGTGGGCAGGTGGAAGGGGGGAGAAAGGGAAGGGTATGTACTTACACGGTGGGTGCGGTGCCCACCACCTGTAGGCTGGACACACTAGAAGCTCTGGCATAGCGGGGTGGGGTGGGGGGCAGGGGCAAGATATGTAACCCTCACAATATTTGTACTCCCATAATATGAAGGAATAAAAAAAATAAATAAAGTAAAAAAAAGTCAAGCTAAAAGCATTCAAAATCCAAGTTAAACATGATCTCTGTGGGCTTAGTTATTTTAATACAGCATTGTTTAATTCTCTTTTTAGAATAAAAATGATGGCTATACACCGTTGTTTCAAATATATAATAAATAGTCATGAATGCTTAAAGGTATCACTACAAGGATATTAATTTTAGTTACATTTATGGTTTTCAAATTATGAACAATGTTACATATCCATGAACTGAAGATTGGTTGAATAAATTATGTCACATCCATAGCAGAAAATCATACAGACATTAAAATGGTGCTGTATAAGAACATTTAAGGACAAAGAACATGTCCATGATATATTATTAAATAAGAAAAGAAGGCTGAAAAACATTATCTTATGACATTCATAGAAGAGATATACAAATGACTAAAAGGCTATATAACACAGTGCTAATACTAGGAGAATGGAATTGAACAGAAAAGTTTTTCTTTCTTTCTTTTTGGTAGGAAAAGTTCTGAGGTCCCCCCCCACCTTTGTTTTTTAAGAAACTCATTCCAAACCTGTAAAGTTTTCAAAATTTTGTAAAACAAACCATGTATTTTTTTTTAATAATAAAAGCATAATACATGCCACATTTTTTACAAATCTATTAGATGCTAGGAGGTTGTCCCTGGTGAAGCCTGGGCTGGGCATTAGCCACCTGGCCCACCCATACCCTCAGCCTCTACCGAAGAAGGAGTCTGGTTTTGTTTTTTTTTTTTTTTTGAGACAGGGTCTTCACTTTGTCACCTGGGCTAAAATGCAGTGGTGTCATCATAGCTCACTGCAACCTCAAACTCCTGGACTCAAGCGATCCTCCTGCCTCAGCCTCCCAAGTTGCTGGTACCACTGGCACACACCACCATACCTGGCTAATTTTTCTATTTTTGGTAGAGATGGGGTCTCACTTTGCTCAGCCTGGTCTCAAACTCCTGGCCTCAAGCAATCCTCCCTCCTCAGCCTCCCAAAGAGCTAGTATTAGAGCCATGAGCCACCGCACCTGGCCAGGAGCCTGTTCTAATACACTAACCACAACAGCCATGCTGTAGGGGGACTGGGGGGGTGCTCTTTCTACATCCTGTAAGGCAGAACAGAGTGGAACTGAGAGGCTGGCTTCAGATGTGGGTTGGGACGACGTGACTGCTCAATACAGATTTGCCTGTGAAAACTGCATTTGGAAGGATCTGCACAAGCCAAGAGAAAGACAAAAACACACAACAAAAAACCTGTGTCCCTAAATTAATCTGCTTCCACTATTTATGCTTCCAAGGACAGCAAACAAACAAGTAGTTCTAGAGAAGCAAATATTTGCAAATATTTTCATAAGAGCACAGGAGAAGAAAAGGAGCAACCTGCACATGTATGTACAAAGAACATGTGTGATTCCTGCAAGTCAAGTGGAATAAAATGTTGATTTGAAGCAAGGAAGGCGTTTGATATTCTCTGTTGGTCTCAGAATGATTTTATGAGACATGGTGTTTCAGAAATAGCATGGGATTTGAAAGTTTGCTTATTAATTGTAACCACACTGTAGCTGATCCAAATGGGGTTTAAGACTGCTCATATAAACACAAAACATTAACCTAAAGACTATGCATTAGAGTACTAGAATATTTGTCCTAAGCCATCTACTTTTTATATAATCATAAGGGAGTTCTCCAGGTGGCCTTGGACCGCCCCAGTTCTCCCCTCTTTCTTGCTTGTAGTTCTCAAAAATAACTATAGAATGTTCTGGGCATACAGCATCCTGAGATAGGGAGCAAACTCCCAAAACAGTCCAGTCCTTGTTCCTGTCCCTTCTAGGATAAACGTAACATCTGGAGTTACGGAGAACCACCCCGACAGCCTGGCCTTCATTCCTCTCCCCCCTGAAATCAGGGCATCCTTCCAAGCTTCAGCACAGTGAGCCCCTGAGGTATATAGCCCAGGGAAGACTGCCTCTTGGGGCCCAAGTCGGGCTTGAGACTCCATCTGCCCCAGGCAGCTTTCTTAAGCCTTGAGGGACCAGCTTAATGGATTTCCCAGGCTTCTGTTGTCCTTGCTGCCTACCTGTAAGTAATATTGTATGCACGTCCACTTCATGTAACTTGTTGTGCATGAGTGTGTTCTCTCCCACTGGACTCAAACGAGTTGGAAACTAGTGCACAGCGAACTTACACCACAGTAATCTTAGCCAAACTGCCCTTTAAATCTAAGTTTCCTCATCAGCCAAATGTGGGTAATGATAATAATAATATGTCAAGGTAGCCAACTCCAGCGTTAAATGTTTTATTTTTGCCACTGTAGAACCATAAGAAGGAATTTAATTTCCTCTCAGCCCACTGAGAGGAGGGGACCTAGAGTCAGATTTGACTTTGGAAATAAGTAAGGTGACATTCTCACACCCAGGAATGGTGGAACAAACCCACACACCTTCTTCACAGGCTTAGCATGAAATCATGATATCACCATTGACACCATGATGTCAATTTTCACACAAGGCTCAGTTATTAATTTTTAGTATTAAAAATTCCATTCACTTTATACAATATGGCAGAACGACCCAGAAGACCTGAGCTCCTATCCCAGCCTCATCTCTGTATAACAGCTGGAACCACATCTTCCTCATCTGTAAAACGGGAACATACTCTTTTCCTCGACCCACACCTCACAGGGTTACTGAGGGGCTCAAAGGAGATAATAAACGCGAAAGGGCTCTGGGGAGTGTTAGATAAGGGTGATCTATAAAGCAAGCCCCCCACCAAAGCCAGCAATGCCACTTTATAATAAAATTCTGTGAGCTCTGAGCCTTGAACATGGATTAAGACTGACCGGGTGGCTTTATTAAAGAAACAGTCTGCGTTCAAAACAAAAAAATATGAAAAACCCAAATGTCCTTCAACAGTAGAATGGGTAAATTGTCAAGCACTAGAATACTCACTTTAGTACACACTACACCTAATGTTGACAGGAAAAACCAAGACACAAAAGCATACATACCAGGCATACATACCATATCATTGATATAATGTTAAAAATAGGTACAATAAACTACTTCATTCAAGGAATGCTATCTAAGTAGTAAAATTACAGTGAAATGAAAATAATTAATACAAAGGCAGACAGGAGTTTCCTCTGATTGGGGGGATGAGATGGTGAGAAAATGATCAGAGGAAGGCCCATGAGGGACTTTTGATGTTGCTTCTCATGCAAGCATATGGGTGCATATATATGTGTATGCCCATACGTATATATTCTGCACTTCCTATGTGCACAATATGTTCATAATAAAAAACCAACAATAACCAGAAAACCCATTTCTGTACAAATTATGTCAACGGTGTTTTTTATTTAAGACTTTTATTAGTTAAGGGTTTGTTTCAATTTCAATCTCAGATATACCAAACTAAGAAATTACTCACTTGGAACATTATTTAAAATAAACCCCTTCAAAAAGAAAGTACATTAAGCAGGTCATGGTGATTCAAGCAGACTACTACTCGTCTACTTGATAATTACTGACTGTTTGAATATTTCCTAGATCGAATTAAAATTTCTAGTATTAACAATAACAAGACTGCATGGCTACAGTCACCACCTGAGCATAACTTATACTCCCACCCTAAAAGAAAAGTGCAAGGTTTCCAGATGGCTTGGGGGCACCATGACTTACCAGCTGGCTGTGTTTGTGCTATTCTCTTAGGGTAAGTCTTGCTTCGACTTCTTGCCACATTCTGATCAGGCCGGGGAAGTTGGATAGAAAGATCTCGGCTCATTTGCAAAGCTGTCCTACCACTTGAAAAAGCAACATTATGATTAGCAAAAAGGTAAAACCACACAGCCACAACATTAAACAGCTCATTCAGAACACCTCCTAAGTATAGAGAGAAGAAAAACACAGACTCAATTGACCATAAGCACACAGGAGGGTTTTAATTGATTCTCACTGCAATACTGCTTGAAAACAAGCAGTATTAAATTCTAGGAGGGGATTTACATTAGATAGAATATCTTTTAGAAGAAGAAACAAGAAGAAATTTTATTAAAGGAGGAGTTACATTTAAGTAGAATGATGGGCTAGAACTAACAGGTTGCTGATAGTCTTTGAGCTCTACAACTAAATGATAAAGAAATTATGTTGGGCTAAATTATGCAAGGGTAATGATGTCACATGATTGTCTCTGTGTTGTACGTACATGGCAAGCTGGTCCCCACAGGACCACTCAGTAGGATCTTATTCGGAACCCTGCCATGGCGCCAACTGCCATTTACCATGCCCACCTCATCTGCGCCTGATCAAGTGCCGGGATGATTGAAGGCAGGCCTAGAACCCCACACAAAGTGACAAAGTGCCACTTCTCCAAAGATTCCGTGAAGATTCAAGAGGGCAAGCTTCTCCTGGAGCTGGACTTACCTTCTCAAGCAATTTTCCCAAGGAATCATGTAATTTTATTTGCTAGATTTCACTGAACATTCATCTTACTAAAAATTTATTCCACAATTACTAAATTTGAGCCAGGGAATGACCCTCACTTTCATGCAGGAAACTATCATTTAGATACAGAAAAAAATGCATTTCTATATGTCTAGTATAGACATATAGACACAAGACATAGGCATAGACACAAGTAGAGCCATCTATGGGAAGGAAAACAACCTTTTAATGGCCCCAAGTGTTATTTATGTTTACAGAATATTCGTGACTGTCTCCCAAAAAGAGATCAAAGAAGACTTATAAAGTAAAATTCACCGTTTACATACTTCTGTGAAAGCTTCTATTTTCTTGTAATTGAAAGTGATTGACAAGTATGGCGATTTATAGTGTAAGCCATGCATGTCTGGTGGCTCTCTGTTGTGACAGGACAGAGCTTCATTTCCATGATCACCACTTCCCTGCCTCCTGACACTCTGGCATACTCTTCCCCACTTCTCTGCTCAATGTCACTGCCAGCAGCACTTCAGCCTCAAGATGAGGTAGAGATGGCCAGGTTCAAATCCCAGCGTTGCCACTTACTGATTAAAGGTCTTTACTTAACTTTTGGGGGGCTCCAATGTCTCATCTGTATAAATGGGGATATGATACCTCCTTTGGTGGGTCACTATGTAAATTAAAGAAAGCTGCACACATGAAAGCACCTGACACAAAGGAGGTTCTCATGAGAACATGGTCTCTCTTCCATGCTTCATGAAGTATGAAACTCCATGACAGCTCTTGAGCTTTAAGTCCTACAAGGAAAGGAGGACATGGGGGTTCCCAGGGGAATTCTCAGGTCGGTCGGTCGGTCGGTCGGTCTGTCTGTCTCTCTCGCTCTCTCTCTCTCTCATTTCTGGAGTGTAAATTCTATACAATTCTTTCATTAATCAAAACCAAGAGTCTCCCACAAACTTAACAACAGGTAGAGACAAGGATAATTTCAATATATAACAAAATATTCAAAAATTTAATTTCTATTTCAATTATCGGTCTCCAGCAATAAAATAACAACAAAAGAATTACAATGTCAGATTTCAGCTCAGCCTTTCCTCACAAATTTTGAATCTTGATTGTGCTATATCACTAAAAAAGTCTAATTTTTTTCTGTATGTAATCACTTTCTTCAAAAGATGTAGGAATCTCTTTGGCATTTTGCAAGCCCTAAAATGCAGGAGAATAGAGACTAGAACTCTTGTCTTCCTCCATCACATACATCCACACCCATAAAGACACTCACACACCACTATAAACACATACACAGTCATACTCACAAATACACCCAGACACCCACATTCATATGCTGCAGCCACCTGTTAGGCTGTTCTTTATACTCAATGCTCTAAAGACTGCAGGGTAAAGGAGGAGGCTGTCTATGTTTCTATAGCTCTGCTTTCGTTCCAGGATATCTCCTGGAATATGATGCTGGTATAATAAATAATATATAATAATAATATATAATATTATATCATATAAAGGCTGATTGTTTGTCCTCTTTTAACAACAAACAGTGTGTGTGTGTTAATAACCACCCAGCTATCAGAGACTCATCCCTGCCTAAGCTCTGGACAATGGGATGAATCGTTAGTGCTTCCTACATACAGATAAGTCGATTTAGGATTCATTAAGACTTACTAGGCAGTTAACATCAGCCAAGAAATTAGAACAGATTTAGCAGAGCCTCCAATTATGCAAAGGTTACCTTTAATTACTTTCTTGGAAGAAATGGTATTTAATATGCAAAATCCAATAGCTTTCTAATAACAATTCCCAGTAGCTACAATATTTGCATTTCAATAAATTTGAGAAATCAGGTATGGCTAAATTTGTGGAAGCCAACTACAGCATTATGTTAAACAGGATAATTACAATTTTAATAGTATGAACCTTTTCACTAGCACTGTTTTGGTGACAGGAAATAGACTTACACATTCCCTCTGTAACCTTGGCAATATTTTATGCCACAACTAGAAGAACAGCCCAAACACTGGCTATTAGCTGTTCTTCTCAATATAAAAGTAAATAATTTTTCTTAAATTCATCATAATTGTATCATTGTCTATGGAAGAACCTTGGAAATCCAAAGGTAAATATTTAGATATTATTGGATACCTTCATATAAATACCAAGATGGGTGTATACAAACACAATGAGTGAGATGTGCAATGTTTGGGGGATGGACACGCTTGAAGCTCTGACTCGAGGGGGGAGGGGGGGCATGGGCAATATACATAACCTTAACATTTGTACCCCCATAATTTGCTGGAAAAAAAAAAGAAATAGCACACTGGGAAAAAAAAAAACATCCATAGTACAATAACATTTTAGTTTTCTTTTTAGTCATCCAATGGGCAAATATCCAAGTGAATAATATGTGAAGATGAATGCACTGAATATTTGACATTCATCTCTCCTTTATTATCTTTGTCTCAAATTCAAGACCCAAACAGTGGGTTATAAAAGAGAAGAATTAAAATCTGGCATACAGTACTACTATCTTGCAAAAGCTTGCCCTGGCTATATTTTTATCTCCTAAGGAAGCACTTCATTCAGTGACATCTCCAGTGGAATTAATAGAAAGTGTTCCATCCTCTAGGTGGCATTTCTATACCCTGCCTGGACTCCCCTTTCTTGGTTTCCGATGTCCTATTCATCTCTTTATGCCTGTGTATACCCATCATTTAGCTCTCACTTATTAGTGAGAACATACAGTGTTTGTTTCCCATTCCTGAGAAACTTCATTTAGAATAATGGTTTCCAGTTCCATCCAAGTGGCTGCAAGAGACAGCACTTCCATTTTTAATGCTGGTATTAGAAAAAGACCCAAGCACTGACCAAGCTGCACGATGATCAGGCTTTTCCACAACAGGCTAACAGTGTGCCTAATGGATAAAAATGTGAGCTCTGGAGTTAGACCACCAGGATACAGACCTCACTTTACTGCTTCCTAGCTGGGTTACCTTAGGAAGTGACTTGTCCTCTCTGAGCCGTAGTTTTCTCAAATTTTAATAAGCATATTACAGAAAAACTGTGATAATTAAATGAAGCAATAAATGGAAAAAATTTAACACAATACATGACAGTAACTGCTCAATAAAATTGAGATCTAATAGTTCGCATTACTATATGCAGTTGCAGAGAAACATGTTGCAGAAAAATATGGTTCCATGCATGATATAAAGTATACATTGTGTTAAAATAGGGGATCAACTGAATGTCTTAAGAACAGTTACTATTCAGAGTATCTACATTGTTTCATAATCATAGAACCTAATTAGAAATGAGTGATAATTATATCAAAATGAATTTCTGAAGATAATAAGCCCTACTGCATTCTAAAAGTCCAAGACTTAACACAGCTAATGTAGACACTAAATATAAATAAATCCAGAAAATCATTTTTGTTAAGAAAGTTTTAATAAACTGTTATGATTACAAAAATTCATCATGCATGTATGTGGACAAATGAATTATTATTTACACTCACACATCCCAAGGAAAAAATGGCAATTACCTGTACCGGTGCTTATAACTTATGGATCCAAACTTGCTGAGTTTCCTTGACAATGAATTTGATTCATTTTCTGGCATTCTAATTAATTTTGAAAAAAAAATAAGATAAAGACTCAAAAACACAGATATTTACACATTCACTCGTAAAGCTATATAGCAAAAATAATAGTACAACAGTGTTTAAGATAGCTAGTCTAAATATTTTATTTCTGCCACTGGATATGATTCATTTAAACTAATATTTGAAACATAACCAGACCCCAGAATTTAATATACATATAATATCACATACTCATACTTTTAAAGACTATTGTATAGTATATAGTATTGTATATCATTGCTCTAAGAACCTTTAGTGCTCAATCAACTTACGTTCTCTGCATAAATTATCTTGGGAATTTTGTCATTATGTTGATTTACTCCCATCCACATTTTCAGGATAATATTATATCAGATGTGCTAACTCACTCTTATTTATACATTGTATTCCAGTACTTCCCATTTTAGGGTACTTTCAACAGATATCACCACAGGGAGCTACTCAGCCCAGCCCCACAGCGCTGGAGGCAATGTCGTAGGCTCTCTGGGCCATATCCCTCCCCTAATACCAATTACGTTAAGGATACTGGTCATTTTAAAAGAATAATTCTCTAACTTCATGCTATTCAGAGAGATTGCTCCATGCAAATCAAATAGAAATAAGGGGAAGAATTCGATTCTGTATGAATTTTAAAAATATAATAAAGTTTAATGTATTATCTGCTAATATTTTATCTTTACAATGTAAGAACATGAAACAAAGAAAAAAGTGTCCCCACAATGCAGTGGTCAATTTCTCTATCGTGACTGGGTGCAGTGGGTTCACACCTGTAATCCTAGCACTCTGGAGGCCAAGGTGGGCGGATTGTTAGAGGTCAGGAGTTCGAAACCAGCCTGAGCAAGAGCAAGACCCCGTCTCTACTATAAATAGAAAGAAATTAATTAGCCAACTAATATATATAGAAAAAGTTAGCCGGGCATGGTGGCGCATGCCTGTAGTCGCAGGTACTCGGGGAGGCTGAGGCAGTAGGATCACTTGAGCCCAGGAGTTTGAGGTTGCTGTGAGCTAGGCTGACGCCACGGCACTCACTCTAGCCTGGACAACAAAGCGAGACTGTCTCAAAAAAAAAAAAATTTCTCTATTGTCATCTTACTTAACCTCCCAAGAGCACTGCATGCAGTTGCTGGTGGCATGTTCATCTAACATCCTCCTCCCTCCGTTCCCAGAACACAACACACTCTCTCTCCTGGTTGCTGCTTCTCATACTCCTCAGCTGGCTGTTCCTGTCCCCTAATGCAGGGAAGCCCCCAAAGCTCAGTCCTTGGCTTTCTGCCTCTCTCTTCACTTTTTCCATAGGTGACCTCATCTGGCCCCTTCTGTCGTATCTACTAAAGTTACGTCATCATCGTTGGTCTTTCCAGTCAGCCTTACCTTATCTCCAACTGCCTTACCTTATCTCCACTTAGAAGGCTGATAGGCATCTCAAATTGAGTATGTCCACAGCAGAATAACTTCTTCCAGTACCACATGGGTGCTAGCCAAAGCTGCACTTTTTACATAAACAAAAAAAATTATCCCCAATCTTTTCATATAGTATGAACAAACAAGATTTATCTGTATGTATGTGTTTATGTGTGTATGTAGATACAAACGTGTGTATGGAATTCCCCTTGGTGGTGTCTGTTGAGAGTACCCTAAAATGGGAAGTACTGGAGTATAATATATAAATAAAAGTGAATTACCACATCTGATATGATTAACTGTCATGAAAACCTGAACAGGAGTAAATCAACATAGTGACAAAATTCCCAAGATAATTTCCCACATGTGTATGTATATATGTTTGTATTAATACAATCCAGAGAATTAAAAGCTGAAAAAAAAGCTAATAAAAGGGAAACACTTTTAAATTTCCGTTTGTAGAAAGAACAGAATTGTTATAAAAACAAATGTCATTTTCATTTATTAGGACAATGAACAAAACTATCACATTAACGTACCTAAAAAACGTATGATGTTCTACACTGCACTTCCAGAGATGCTTGCAAGCAGTTTTATTTTGAGCTTCAAAAAAGAATGAGGTTTCACTGCACTGAGAAAGAGAGAAAGGGAGGGAGGGAGGGAGAGAGAGTATATGAATTACTGACCATCCATTTTTCAGATGACCAACCTCCACTTAAGGCAACGAAAATTCAAAGCAGCAGAGAGATTATTGTTAACACAGTAAACAAAGAATAGGTAACAATATTTGGAAGGTTGCATTAAAATCACCTTCCATTAATTAAAATTGCAAAATAGAAATTCCATTTAAGTCTTAGGACAATCACCCTGATTACCTACATCCGCATTGCCATGACGATGGATAATTTGGGCAACGGCACTGAAGTACTGAAAAATCTTCCCTCACAAATGAACACTGATATCTGAAAAACACTGGCCATGTGGAAACCAACTCCCAATAAAAAAGGAGGTGCTCACAGATCCATTCTTAACTGATGACCGTCACGCTCACACCGATGTCTAAAGAATTTCAGAAGGAGCCACTGAAAGGAGCAACTGCCACAACAGTGTATCTGGGCAAATTAGATAACATCTCTGATTCTTAGTTTCTCTACGTCAAATTATTGGGTAAATTAAATTAAATGATAGCTGGAAGATGTCATGTAAGTATACAATGAATTTTAATTATTTTAATCTAGTAGGTACTTGATTCTCTGTATTTAATACATAAGAAACAAAGCAATAATAAAGGTATAATCAGCCCTCTGTATTCTTGGGTTCCACATCTGCAGATTCAAATACTGATTGTTATTCTCAAATTGAAAATACTGAGAACAAAAAAAACCCACACATTTTAAAAATATAGTACAACAACCATTCATAGAGCATTTACATTATATTAAGTATTATAAGTCACCTAGAGATAATTTTAAACTATACAGGAAGATGTACATAGGTTATCTGAAAATACTACACCATTTTACAAAAAAGACTTAAGCATCCTTGGATTTTGATATCTGCAGGTGTTGGGGGGGGCGGGGGGGTGCTGGAACCAATTCCACATGGATACTGAGATACAGGCATAGCTCAGAAATATGACAGGCTCAGTTATGAGACACCACAGTAAAGCAAATATCACAATAAAGTGAGTCATACATTTTCTGGCATCCCAGTGCATATAATAGTTGTGTGTACACTATACAGTAGCCCATTAGGTATGTAATAGCATACAATCTAAAAACCTACATACATACCTTAATTAAAAATACTTTATTGCTAAAATAAAATGATATTGATCATCTGAGCCTTCAGCAAGTTATCTTTTTGTTGAGGGCGGATCTTGTCCAGATGTTGATGGCAGCTGACTGATCAGGGTGGTGGTTGCTCAAGGCTGGAGTGGTTGTGGCAATCAAATAAGATAACAATGAAGTTTGCCACATCAACTGACTCTTTCTTTCATGAAAGATTTCTCTGTAGCATGCAATGCTGTTTGATATCATTCTACCTACAGTAGTTCTTTCAAAATTGGAATCAATCCTCTCAACCTGCTGCTGCTTTATCAACTAAGTTTTATGTACTATTCTCAGTCTTTTGTTGTTATTTCAAGAACATTCACAGCATCTTCACCTAGATTTCCTCACAAGAAAAACACTTTCTTTGCTAAGAAGCAACTACTCATTTGTTCAAGTTTTATCATGAGATTGCAACAATTCAGTCACATCTTCAGGCTCCACTTCTAATTCTAGTTGTCTTGCTATTTCCAACACATCTGCTGTTACTTCCTCCACAGAAGTCTTGAACCTTTCAGTTATCCATGAGAGTCACAATCAACATCTCACAAACTCCTGTTAATGTTGATATTTTGAACTCCTCCCATGAATCACAAAGGCTCTTAATGGCATCCAGAATGATGAGTCCTTTCCAGGTTTTCAATTAACTTTGCTCAGATCCATCAGAGGAATCAGTATCTATGGGTAGCTATAGCCTTAAGTAATGTATTTCTTAAATAATAAGACTTGAAAATCAAAATTGCTCCTTGATCCATGGGCTACAGAATTAACATTGTGTTAGCAAGCATGAAAACATTAATCTCCTTGTATATCTCCATCACAGTGCTTGGGTGATGAGGTACGTTGTCAATGAGCAGTAACATTTTGAAAAGAATCTTTACTGAGCAGATATGAACAGTGGGCTTAAGATATTCAGTAAACCAAGCTATACAGATGCGCTAACATCTAGGCTTTGTTGTTCCACTTACAAAGCACAGGAAGAGTAATTAGCATAATTCTTAAAGGTCCTAGGATTTTCAGAATTGTCACTGAGCAATGGTAAAGTCACCAGCTGCATTAGCCCGTAAACAAGATAGTCTATCCTGGCATCTTCTTCCAATAGAAGGCTGTTTTGTCTCCATTGAAAATCTGCTGTTTGGTGTAGCCACCTTCATTCAATGAACTTAGCTAGATCTTCTGGATAACCTGTTGTTTCACCTTGCATTTTCACATTATGGAGATGATTTCTTTCCTTAAGCATCATGAATCAACCTCTGCTACCTTTCTGTAGCTTCCTCACCTCTCTCAGCCTTCATAGAATTGGAGAGACTTAGGGCCTGTTCTGGATTAGGCTCTGGCTTAAGGGAATGCTGCGGCTGGTTTGATATTCCTTCCTGACCATCAAAACTTTCCCAATATCAGCAATAAGGCTGTTTTGCTTTCTTATCATCGCTGTGTTCACTGGAGTAACACTGTGAATTTCCTTCAAGAATTTTTCTTTTGCATTTACAACTTGGCCAACTGTTGGAAGATTCCTAGCTTTCAGCCTATCTTGGCTTTTGACATGTCTTCTTCACTGAGCTTAATCACTTCTAGCTTTTGATTTGAAATAAGAGATGTGCAAGTCTTTTCACTTCTATGCTCAGAGGCCACTGTAGAGTTATTAATTGGCCTCATTTCAATATTGTTGTGTCTCAGGGAGTAGGGAGGCCCAAGGAGAGGGACAGAGATGGGAGAATGGCAGGTCAGTGGGGCAGTCAGAACATACAACACTTACCGTTTAAGTTTGCTGTTTTACATGACATTGTTGTTCCACAAAACAATTACAATATTAATATTGAAGATCACTGATAACAGATCACCAAAACAGATACAATAATGAAAAAGTCTGAAATACTGTGAGAATTACCAAAATGTAACACAGAGACATGAAGCAAGCACATACTGTTGGAAAAATGGAGATAACTGGGTAGTCAACACAGGGTTGCTGCAAACCTTCCATTTGTAAAAAATGCAATATCCACAAAGTACAATAAAAAGAGGTATGCCTGTAATTCTAATTTTAAAAAAGGTACTATTTTAACTGATTGAATAGAAAACTAAGCAAAATATGAGTGCTAAAATAATTTATCACAAATTCTATGAAGTTATATAATTACTAATTTAGTTTCAAATCTAACAAACGAACTCAAGTCTCAAATGCAGAAATGCCTCTGAAATGAGGTTTCTATGGACACAAAAATACAGAATTGTCAGTGCAGAGGAATAATTGAAATTATTTGTCTTCTACTTTTAACCAGGACGGCACATTTATATGCATGAAATATCTCCCAGTCCAACTGGAATGATGCTGCCCAACTTAGTAGTTTATTTGTAAAATTAAAGGATGTGATGGAAACAAAGCCAACATGTGCATGTTACGGCAAGGATAATTCCAAAACCTTGCTGTAATTCCAAAACCTTGCTAGGTAGAGGAAGAAAAATCGGATGATTCCCAGGTTTCTGGCATGGCTGCTGCTAACTACTAAAATATAGTGATTCAAAGTGGGGATTTAGATGGCAAAGGAATAGACATTAAGTCCAGGTCAAGATATTTTGATTTTGAGATGCTCAAAGAATGGCAAGTAGGCTAGTAAGCATGCAGGCTCAGAACTCCAGAGAGAGGTCACATCTAATGACACAGATGATCTCATCCAAGAGCAAATGAATTGCTCAGGGGGCGCATGCAGAATGGATAAAGGTCAAATCACAGGGAAGATGCCCATGAAGGTGTAGGGAGGGAGCTTAAATTAAACCAGGAGATGGTGTCAGAGAGGCTGGGAAGAAAGATTAGAAGTCTCAAGTGACCCAGAAAGGTCAAAGAGGGTTTAAAAAGAGGTTACCGCATTTCACAGTTTGAAATCTTTGGTGACTTCTGTGAAAGGGGTAGGGATTACAAAATTAAAGATGAGGAAGAAAAGTCAATGAATTCAGAATTATTCTCCTCAATAGCAAAAGAAACAGGGGGTGGAGGGTAGGCGGTAGGGGAAGGTTGGGGGGAGGGCACAGGAAATCCCAGAAGCTCCTGGGGCAGGTGGGAGAGCCGAGGTTCTTGTCAGGAGATAGGAGTGCTCAGAGGGGAATTTCTTTTTTTACTTTTGTTTTAAATGTACAGTCATGTGCTGCATAAAGACATTGGTCAACAATGGAACACATGTACAACAGGGGTCCCAAAGATTATAAAACTATGCACCTTTTCTACGTTTAGATACGTTTGATACACAAATACTTAGCTATGTGTTACAATGGCCTACAGTATTCAGAACAGTAACATGCTGCACAAGTTTGTAGCCTAGGAGCAACAGGCTATGCCATAGAGCAGGGGTCCTCAAACTTTTTAAACAGGGGGCCAGTTCACTGTCTCTCAGACCCTTGGAGGGCCAGACTATAGTTTAAAAAAAAAAACTATGAACAAATTCCTATGCACACTGCACATATCTTATTTTGAAGTAAAAACACAAACGGGCAAAAACACCCGCATGTGGCCCGTGGGCCGTAGTTTGAGGACGCCTGCCATAGAGCCTAGGTGTGTAGCAGGCTGTATCACCGAGGTTTGCGTTAGTACGAGTTGTTATGTGCACACAATAACCAAATCGCCTAATGACACATTTCTCAGAACATATCCTGGTTGGTAAGCTATGTGTGAATATATAACACACACATGTGGCACAAAAGCCAGAAGTTACTAAAGTGGGAACAAAATGACAACTCCATCTCCTTCCCACCACTGTCCCCATTTCCCTTTCCCAGAAGCAACCTCAATTATAAGGGGTGGATGCTTTTAAGTGTGCTGGATTATCCTAAAACATAATACACAGGTGATTCATTTAAGAATAATTTTGTTTTTCATTGCATTCTATCAGGGTAAACTGTTAATATAAAGAGAATATCAGGACAAGCTGCCACTCCCCTACCCCACTGACACCGTCCTCAGTATATGGGGACCTGCCACCTCCCTGTGCCTTTCAACGCCTGAAGCATTGTGTGTAGCAAGAGAAATGAGAGCTAAAGACGACTTCTCGGTGACTTAGACACTTTTACATTTTAGTCAAAGCATCTAACAAAAGGGGATAATTTAAGTCCTTAAATAAAAATTTCAAAACTCAATTACATATAATCCAGATCTCCAAAAGTGGAGGAAAAACAAAAAAGTATTCAGTCTTAAAAATGAAACATATCTCCTTTAAATCTCTAACTTTCCTTCATCTGGTTTTAACTTTATTCTTCACATAAATATCTGTATTCTTTTACTTTTCAACAAGAGGCCTGGTCACAGGATACCTAATTTTTAATAATTTTTTTCAACTACCATCACTAATGAAAGAATAAAAGCTTATTTCAAATCCAACCAGAATTGGGTTTTTCTCAAGTTTCTCTGGATACAAATATATTAAAGGAACACAGATCCTCCCCACATGCCTCCTAATTACTTCTGCCAAGTACAAATGGCAAGTATGAACTCATTCTCCATTTACAGTGGGCTTTAAGACAAGCTGCCTATTTTTTTTTATCTCATTATTGGCAGAATGATCCAAATACTGAAAGAAAGGTTAACATAACTGAAACGGGAGCCAGCCATTCTGAATGAATTCTGTGTACTTTTTTGCCACGTACAGTAACTGCTGGCATGAATGTAACTGACATGGCATTTCAAACATCTCTTTCGGCCACTCTCCTACTTACTAAACCTTTTCCAGATAAACATGGCCAATTAAGACATTTATACTCTTTTATACAAAGATGTACAACCACTTAATTAAAGAAGTTCATTCCAACCTACTGCTAAAATACTTTATCCAAGCATCCAATGCTTGCTTTTGGCAAAATTACTCAAATACTTTTATAGCTTTGGTAATTTCATGCCAGAAGCAAAGCAACTGTTTGAATCTATTTCTTTTTAGAAATAGATTATATTTATTAGAAATAGATTTAAATAGAAATAAATCTATTTCTATTTAGAAACAGATTCTATTATATAAGTTAATGAAGCTTAAGTCACTTGTAACTCAGATAACAAGTGGATATATCATTGTCCCATGAGTCCCTATGTAAGCTTAGCTCAAACCCCTAATCCCATCATCCGTATAAATTCAGGATGTGTATCATATCAACAAATGCCCAACCTAATTCCCCCTGGTCTTCTCAGTCTCTTTTCCTATCTTGCTGGCTGTGTCTCTTTCAGCAAGCTTGAATAAGTAAATCTACTTTCACCTAGCTGCTCCCAAGGGTACTGAGATTACCAACAGGACCCTTGAAAGGTTCACACTGCAAGAGGCACCAGGCACATATTCTGCCTGGGCCCACTCACATTTCACTGCCTCTCCCAAGCCTCCATTCTTGACATGAGACCCTCACTGCCATACAAAATCCTGTACTCTAACCAGTTCATCCCTGTTTCTGTTCCGGGAAGCAGCCACAACTGGACAGTCTGCCTTCCCCAGCCTCCCTAGACTTAGAGGGATGAAGAACTTCTTAATCCTATTATGATACAATTGTCCCATATCCAAGGCCACTAGAAGTAATCCAAGGTACACTGCATAGCTCATTATTTAAGAGCAAAAGAATGAGTACTTGTCGAGATAATGAGATGCAATCATTATATAAACACTTGAAGATCTACAGCTGAGAGGTTTACTTCTATCAGTGTTCTGTAGATGTGGGGGAGAGGCTTTTAAAAAGTATAAAGATTCCAACTCTAAAGTACTGTGGGATTTTTTTTTTTGCTCTTTTTTTCCCCTAATCCATAGAAGATTTGTATTTAATTTGAAAATCATTAATTTACTTTAGGCAGTGGGGAGAGGGGGAGGCAAAAAAATAATTGGAAGCCTGATAGCAAATGACTAAATTAATTTTCTTCTTAATAACTGATAAAGCAAAGGAAGGCAAGTGGTAGAACTGAAAAACATTATTCTTTAACTGGAAATACATACATAAAAAGAGATAAAATATCAAGAGTTTTGAGAAATTTTTTCTTTCTAGATGGTGAGACTGAATGTAGTTTTAAAAACCGAATTATGTTGGTGTATGTGAGACACTGGGCAGAGTGTTTGTTTTAATGGCTTCCTACCTACTGGGTACAACAAACACTACTTGGGTGATGGGCACACTAAAAGCCCTGACTTAAGCATTATAAAAGATATCAACCTAACAGAAACATTTGTAACCCCTTAATATTTTCAAATAAAAATAAATTTTAAAAATCCAAAAACCCAAAGGTAAGAAGAAACAGCTGCTCCAGATGGGAAGAAATCAGTGAAAGAGCTCTGGAATTATGAAGAATCAAACTGAAAGGACACCCCTCCAAAGGGGTGTCTCTAGCAATGGATACCAACCAAATTCAGAACACTGAAATGACAGAAGCAGAATTTCAAACATGGATTGTAAGAAAACTCAATGATATGCTAGAGAAAACAGATACCCAAAACAAAGAAACCACAAAAAATTATAGGACTTGGAAGACAAAATCATTAAAGAAATTGAAATATTAAAGAAAAATCAAATAGAACTTCTAGAAATGAAGAATCTAGTCAAGGAATTACAAAACACAGTGGAAAGCCTCAAGAATAGGGTAGATCAAACAGAAGAAATAATATCAGGGATTGAAGACAACACCTTTCAATTAAATAAGTCAGTCTCAGCCATAGAGCAGAGAAATAAGAGAAAAGAGCAAAGTCTACAAGAAATGTGGGATTATGTGACGAGGCCTAACATGAAAAGCACAGAATCCCTGAGAGTGAAGAAGAAACTACACAAGGGTTGGATAAACTATTTGAGTATATAATAGAGGAAAATTTCCCTGGTCTTGCTAGAATTCTAGACATCTAGGTACAGGAAGCTCAAAGGACTCCTGGAAGATTCACTGGAATGAGGAAGACACTACAACAAATAGTTATCAGACTGACCAAAATAAACAAGAGGCCCTCCTGCAAGCTGTAAGGCAAAAGCATCAGGTAACCTACAAAGGAAAACCCATCAGAATAAAGGCAGACTTCTGAACTGAGACCTTACAAGCCAGAAGATACTGTTTGATCTGCCCTATTCTTGAGGCTTTCCACTGTGTTTTGTAATTCCTTGACTAGATTCTTCATTTCCAGAAGTTCTATTTGATTTTTCTTTAATATTTCAATTTCTTTAATGATTTTGTCTTCCAAGTCCTATAATTTTTTGTGGTTTCTTTGTTTTGGGTATCTGTTTTCTCTAGCATATCATTGAGTTTTCTTACAATCCATGTTTGAAATTCTGCTTCTGTCATTTCAGTGTTCTGAATTTGGTTGGTATCCATTGCTAGAGACACCCCTTTGGAGGGGTGTCCTTTCAGTTTGATTCTTCATAATTCCAGAGTTCTTTCACTGATTTCTTCCCATCTGGAGCAGCTGTTTCTTCTTACCTTTGGGTTTTTGGATTTTTAAAATTTATTTTTATTTGAAAATATTAAGGGGTTACAAATGTTTCTGTTAGGTTGATACCTTTTATAATGCTTAAGTCAGGGCTTTTAGTGTGCCCATCACCCAAGTAGTGTTTGTTGTACCCAGTAGGTAGGCTCTTCCTCCTCCCCTTCCCCCACCCCTTCTTGATTAGCAAGTACCAAAATTGAAGCAGCAATAAAAACCTTCCTAAAAAAAAAGTCCTGGACTGGATGGTTTCACACCCAAATTTTACCAGACCTACAAAGAAAAATTGGTACCTATCCTGCAGAAATTATTCCACAAAATTAAGAAGGAAGGAATCCTCCCCAACATGACTTATGAAGCCAACATCACCCTGATGCCAAAACCAGGAAATGATGGAACAAAAAAAGAAAACTACAGACCAATATCCCTTATAAATACAGATACAAAAATTTTCAACAAAATCCTAGCAAACCAAATTTAGGTGCTTATCAAAAAAATAATGCATCATGACCAAGTGGGCTTCATCCCAGAGATGCAGGAATGGTTCAACATATGCAAATCTATAAATGTAATTCACCACATAAATAGAAGTTAAAACAAAGACCATATGATCCTCTCAATAGACACAGAAAAAACATTTGACAAAATTCAACACCCTTTTATGATAAGAATGCTTAACAAAATAGGCATAGATGGGACTTACCCAAAAATGATAAAAGCCATATATGACAAATCCACAGCCAACATCATATTGAATGAGGAAAAACTGGAAGCATTCCCACTTAGAACTGGAAACAGAAAAAGCTGCCCTCTATTACCACTTCTATTCAACGTAGTGCTGAAGTCCTAACCAGAGCAAGTAGACAGGAGAAGGAAATCAAGGACATCCAAATGGGGGCAGAAGTCATAAAACTACCGTTCTTTGCTGATGATATGATCTTATATCTAGAAAGCCCCAAAGATTTTGCCATGAGACTACTGGAATTGATAAACAAATTCAGCAAGTCCCAGGTTACAAAATCAATGTACACAAATCAGTAGCATTCCTATATGCCAACAGTCAAACAAAGAACCAAATCAAAGACTCGATACACTTTACGATACCAAGAAAGAAAATAAAATACCTAGGACTATATTTAACTAAGGAGGTGAAAGACTTCTCTGGGCAGAACTGCAAAACACTGAGGAAAGAAATAGCAGAGGACATAAACAGGTGGAAAACCATACCATGCTCATGGGTTTGCAGAATCAACATTGTTAAAATGTCTATACTACCCAAAGTGATCTACAGATTCAATACAATCCCTATTAAAATAGCAACATCATTTTTTGCCGATCTAGAAAAAATAATTCTACACTTCATATAGAACCAGAGAAGACCCTATATAGCAAAAGCAATCTTAAGCAAAAAGAACAAATTGTGAGGCATAAATTTACCAGACTTTAAGCTATACTATAAGGCTGTAGTAACTAAAACAGCATGGTAATGGCACAAGGCACAAGAATAAAAACATAGACAAATGGAACAGAACTGAGAACTCAGATATAAAACCATCCTCATATTGCCATCTAATCTTTGACAAAGCAGACAAAAACATAAACTGGGGAAAAAAATCCTTATCCCATAAATGGCTCTGGGAAAACAGGATAGCCACATGTAGAAGACTGAAACAGGATCCACACCTCCCACTCCTCACAAAAATCAACTCATAGTGGATAACAGACCTAAACCTGAGGCATGAAACTACAAGAATTCTAGAAGAAAATGTTGGAAAAACTTTTATAGGCATTGGCCTAGGCAAAGAATTTATGAAGAAGACCCCAAAGGCAATCATAGCAACAACAAAAATAAATAAATGGGACCTGATGAAATTAAAAAGCTTCTGCACAGCCAAGGAAACTATCAGGAGAGCAAACAATCTACAGAATGGGAGAAAATTTTCACATGCTACACATCTGATAAAGGGCTGATAACTAGAATCAATGTAAAACTCAGGAAAATCAGGAAAAAAAAAACAACCCCATTAAAAAGTGGGCAAAGGACATGAACAGAAACTTTTCAAAAGAAGACAGACTAATGGCCAACAAATATATGAAAAAATGCTAAACATCTCTAATCATCAGGGAAATGCAAATCAAAACTACAATGAGATATCATTTAACTACAGTGAGAATGGCCTTTAACAAAAAGTCCCAAAACAATAAATGTTGGCATGGATGTGGAGAGACAAGAACACTCCTATACTGCTGGTGGGACTTCAAACTAGTACAACCTCTGTGGAAAGCAATATAGAGATACCTCAAAGAGGTATGGAGATATCTCAAAGAGCCACAAGTAAAACTACCACTTGATCCAGCAATCCCATTACTGGGCATATAACTAAAGGAAAAAAACACATTTTTTAAATAAGACATCTGCACTAGAATGTTTATAACAGCACAGTTCACAATTTCACAGATGTGGAAACAACCCAAGTGCCCATCAATACATGAGTGGATTAATAAAATGTGGTATATATGTACCATGGAATTCTTCTCAGCCACAAAAAACAATGGTGATCTAGCACCTCTTGTATTATCTTGCAGAGAGCTAGAGTCCATTCTACTAAGTGAATATCACAAGAACAGAAAAACAAGTACCACATGTACTCACCATCACATTGGTATTAACTGATCAACACTTATGTGCACATTTAGCAGTAACATTCATTGGGTGTTGGGTAGGTGGGTGTAGGGGGAGGAGGGGATGGGTTTATTCACACCTAAGGGGTGCAGTGCACACTGTCTGGGGAATTCACATGCTTGAGCTCTGACTCAGGCAGGGCAAAGGCAATATATGTAACCAAAACATTTGTACCCCTGTCATATGCTGAAATTAAAAAAATCATCCATTCGAGAGGTGAATAAATTGATCACTTGATGAATAACTATAATTCTAGTTCATAGAATCATAAACTATAGAATTGGAAAGGATACATTAGATTGTATTGCCTCTCCCCTTTTTTCTTTTCCTCTAAAAATTCCAAGATAATATGAACCAAAATATTAGAGAATATTTACATCATATTTCAGTAAACTTTGGAAAGTATTATTTTGAGCATATTTTGCTTCCTATGTGAAGGAATTCACAGACACAAACTTAGAAGTCCAGATGGTTTGCTTCTATTATTGCTTTTACTCCATCTTTTCCTCACTGCTCTGCAGTATTTCCAAAAGGTCAACGTTTCTCTTGTACACTTGCAGATTGATTTTTGTTTTAATGAATTAACTTTTACTCCCAATCTTACAAATGTGGAAAAAAAAGTCTAATTACAAATGTTGTTAAAATTAAGGTGTAACTGATAAGATCTACCAACACTCAAATTTTTTATAGGAGACTTTTCATTTCTTCTGGACAACGGTCACACATATTTTAATTATGGATAAAGTCAACAAAACACGCTAGCAAGCGAAGCAAAGGAAAAGGTACGGGCCTGGAAGACCTGGGCTTCCCTTCTGGCCTTGGCACAACCTATTCTCTAGCCAAGAACAAGGTGATCCCTATAATCCTTTCCTGTGCAAGACTCCAATAGCTGTTAAGCGGCACAACACCAAGACAGTTCCAATCCAGACACATGTACTGGTACCTAATATACCTCCAACTTTCGATCATGTGCTTTCAACTTAACAACAGCTCCACAAGACAGATATCATCCTCAGTTTACAGATAAGGAAATATAAGTTAAATGTTGCTCAGTGAATTGTCCAAAGTTAGTGAGTGAGACACCTGACTTATGCCATGTTATTTGAACACAAGTCTAGCAGTCCATCACTGAATCTGAGACTCCAAAGCAAACTTTCATGTGGTATCAGGATCCAAACATTACAATAAGAGCCACTCTTAGGACTAGTTGGGGGACAATGTTAAACCTACGGTTCCATTACTTTCATGTAGTGTAGTTGGAATCAAAACGGTGCAACAACTAAGGGTGGGGGTGGGGAGGAGAGACACAGCAATACCAAATAAAACTACATGCGTGCTTACCCTGAGACTAAGCAATACCTCTTCTAGGAATTCATCCCACAGATACCCCTCCCCCAAAATAAGCATGCATAAAGTTGCTCAATGAAGGAAAATTTGTAATTGCAAGATACTGAAAACTACCTAAACATTCAAGTATAAGAGATTTGTTGAATAAACTATGTACATATGCTCTTTGGAGTACTATGTGCAAAAGAATGAGAAAGCGCTCAGTGAACTGATACAGAGTGATTTCTAGGAGACATTACTAACCGCAAAAAAAAAAAAAAAAATCTAACAAAGTGCCAAAGCCAATACAGTATGCTACATTTTAGGTAAGAAAGAAGGAAAGGGGGGGGGGGCTTATCTTTACAAAAAGAAACAGAGACAAGATAAAGTAGAAAACACTAAAGTTGGCTACCTGTAAGGAAGGGTGAAGGAACAGGACTAAAGGAACATGGGAGTTAGTGATACTTCCGAGTGTGCTTTTCATAAAAAGTTTTGAGTTTTGAAAGCATGCTAGCCTTCGACATATTCAAGAAATAAAATTACACAAATAAGATGTGAAGGGAACTTATAACTGAAAACAAACTGAAATAAACTTAGATTTCAAATAAATATGTAACCACAGTAATGGGAAGACAGAAAGGAAGAAGGGAACAATGACCAAAGTAAATTTTGAACACAGTATTTCACTACAGGCCCCCAGTCTCGGCTGGGTGGTACGTGGGGGTTAAAGAACTATAAACAATTATCTTTTTTAGTGGTTTCACTAAAGCAATTCTGAAATTACTTGATATGCATTTTGGAATTGAGCAGATGAGTAAATATGGTGTTGTTAGGAGCCAAAGTTCTCATGACCAAAGAAAAGACATGCAAATATGAAACTGGGGGAAGGCAAGAAAGAACCCTGTGGGTATGGACAGAAACCAGAGGTACGGTATGAACATATCATTTCTAAAATATGTACAAATATGTATATGTTTATATGCACATGTATCTGTGTATGTATTTACATTTGTGCGTGTGCATTAGGTTCTATGCACAGACATACGCATGCATACATTCCCTAGCTCTGTCCACTGAAAAGGCCAAGAAACGAAGTCACCGCAGTAGCAATGGCCACACCTAGCACCCAGACCTAGACTACTCTCCATTAAAAGCAACCAGGGCTCCTTGGAGAAATGACTGATACCCGGGTGGGGACAGCGTAGACAACTACAAGATGCACCTGAAACATATTATACCAAAAAAGGAAAAAGGTACCCCCCAAAATGGCGGAGCAGGTTCAAAGGGCACAGGAACCAGACTGAAGGGGCTCCCACTGACCAAATCTACATCAAAATAATGGGTACGATAATATATTATAAACCAATGAAAAAAACAGAAATGAGTAAGTGCTGACGACAGATAAATAACTAAAAGGGAGAGAAGGCAGGGCTCTTGCTTACAGCGGAATGTCAAGGGCTGACTCATAAAGGTGCAGGGAGTGGAGAGCGGCAAAGTCGGCACTTTGCAACCGTCTTGGTAAACGGATCGGGCCGGAATCCTCAATGAATGTTAAATCTACAGGGAAATTTTAAAGAGGACCTGGGTATTTGCATCCATTGAAAGTATCTCCCCATAGACTGCTTCTAAGTCACAAGGGAGAAACAGGCATTATGCAGTGGAGAAATCAGCCCACTGTGTGACCGAGTGATCAAATTTAACCACCAGCGAGGGACAGGGGTTCATCATGGGCCTCCAGATGTGGCACCTGAGGAAGACACAACTTCACCTTGGTAGCTGTACAGCTGGGCATGCATAACCTCAGCCTGATCACAAGGAAACAGGAGAAAAACACGAAAAGAGAAACCTTGTTTTTAGAACAGTGGAGTATAATCGCATTCTTAAAAAATGTCATAAAAGACGAACGCTATGAAAATGTTCCAGATTAAAGGAGGCCACCTGGATTCTATACCATGAGGGAAAAATACCATAATGGACATTATTACATCAACCAAAAAAAATGGAATATAGAGGATATATGATAAAAGTATTTTATCAATATAAATTTATTGTTACAACTTGCACTGTGGGTACATCAGAGAATATTCTTAGGAAATAGGCACTGAAGTATTTAAAATCTATGACATATGTAACTTACTCTCAGGTTGTTCAGGAAAGAATTGTGGGGTCTGGAGGGGATTATGATAAAGGAAATGGAGTAAAATGTTAACAATAAGTGAATCTGGGTAACAGTAGATAAACATGTTCTACGTAATATTTTAATTTTTCAACTTTTTGTAAATTTGGTGGGACTGCAAACTAGTTCAACCTCTGTGGAAAGCAATATGGAGATACCTCAAAGCGATACAAGTAAATCTACCATTTGATCCAGCAATTCCACTACTGGGCATCTACCCAAAAGATCAAAAGTCACTTTATGAAAAAGACACCTGCACTTGAATGTTTATAGCAGCACAATTCACAATTGTAAAGCTATGGAAACAACCCAAGTGCCCATCACTTCATGAGTGGATTAATAAAATGTGGTATATGTATACCATGGAATACTACTCAGCCTTAAGAAACAATGGCGATATAGCACCTCTTGTATATTCCTGGATACAGCTGAAACCCATTCTACTAAGTGAAGTATCTCAAGAATGGAAAAACCAGCACCACATGTACTCACCAGCAAATTGGTATTAACGGATCAACACCTAAGTGGACATATAGGAGTAACATTTGTCGGGTGTTGGGAGGGTGGGAGGGGGGAGGAGGGGATGGGTATATACAACCACAACGAGTAAGATGTGCAACATTTGGGGGATGGACAGGCTTGAGGCTCTTACTCGAGGGGGGAAGGGGCATGGGCAATATAAGTAACCTTGACACTTGTATCCCCATAATACGCTAAAATAAAAAAAAATAAAGATAAAAAAATTATTTTCAAATAAAAAGGATTTTTAAAAATCTACAGTGCCACTTAAAATGTGAAAGGAACCCCTAGCTTACCTCAGCAAGACTTGTTGGGCTTGTTAACAAATGGTGACAACTCCTGGCCATCACCACTTCCCGTGTACTCTCCTCAAGGCAGGCCTGAGAGTTCTGCCAAGTGGGTCTAATTACTCCTGGCCAGAGCTGCCAGGAACCTTTGGGCCTACATCCTGTCACGCTGGGTAAGCTAAGCTGAGGTTAGTTTCATGATGCATTATACATCAAAGTAAGCACAGCATCATTTATTCATTCTTTCATTTATTCCACAAATGTGCTTACTACATGCCAAGTTCTGGGCTTAGTGCTAAGGATTACACCTTCTCCCTGGTGCCAAAATCAAGAAATCTGGGTATGATCCCAAATTCCTCCTCATGTTTCACAAAAACATTCCATCTGCTACCAGTCAGAAGCAATTTTACCTTCTAAATGCCTCCCAAATCTGCCCACTTCTCTGCACCTTTGTGCTAAGTCCCCTCTCCTCATTTCCCCTTGATCACTCCTCCTGGTGTCTGCCTCCCTTCTCACATCTGGGTGGTGGGAACCACCCTGCAGCCAGGGTGCACTTTTTGAAATGCAAACCTCACCATGGAGGGGGAAGCCCAGAGTTTGATGTAACACCCGGTTTCCCTGCATGTCCATCAGCAAGTGTCAAGAACCAACACATGCACACAGGTAAGACAGGCTGTCCCCAAGAAGGGTCAGACTGAACTAGTTAGTGCACTGGGGCCACTCCACCTCCCTTAGGCCTTCTACCCTCATCACCAGGGTGACTGGGCAGATGTGGAAACCCAACTCTTGCTCCCTCCCCACATGCACTGGACCAATTTTCATTATGCTTATTTCTGCTTATGCCAGTCACTCCCAAATAATGCTCAGCCCATCCCCTCGTCTGTCTCTTTCTCCACTACCACCCAACTCCCAAACCCCTGCCTTGTGCCCTCTCACAGCAAAACCCCATGGCTCTGCTGTCCGTTCTCTTACATTTCCTTCATGCTCTTGAACTAGTAGACACCTAGCACTCCCTGAGGCCACTGCTTCCACTGCTGGCCTCGCCTCTTGTCCCCAGCGATTTCACAGCACTGAGCTTGAAAGTGGGGGATGATCCTCCCTGCTTGCTGCTTTCAAACCATTCTCTTTCCTTCCCTCTAAAACTTCCAGCTTTGAATTTCATCAGGTTACTACACCACCTGCAATCTCATCTCTCACGGTGGCTGTCATCCTTAGTCATGCCTCTCACATCTTGATGCTACTGCAGTCCCTGCCAGCTATTATATATCCCTATTTAGTCCCTCTGTGCCAACACTCACTATCTCCAATTCCTCTCCTGCTGCCTCTTTGGTATTTTTCTTAATGGATATACATCAATTTTATTTGTTTAACTCTCCTATTAATGGACTTAAGAGTTCTCTTTTTTTTTTTCCAACTTTTATATAAGTGCTGCACAGAACATACATGTTTCTTGTATCTCTCGAGAGGAACTTCTGGGCTCAAGCTTACTCTCTCAATCCATTGAAACTCATTTTGTCAGTGATCTCTTACACTCCTAAATTCTGCTGTCAATTCTCAGTCCTTGTACTATGTGACACTGTTTGACGCTTCCTTACTACACGACCTTTACTTGGCACCCAGGATAACGTAATTGGTGTTCTTTCTACCTCACTGGCTGATCCTTCTCAGCCTTCTTTGCTGGTTCTCCCTCTTCTTTCCTCATTTATACTCATCCTCCTAGTAACTTCCTGCAGTCTTATGGCTTTGCCATAAGAAGGTGCCAGGAAGTACCAATGAGTCTCAATTTGTATATTCTGCTCAGACCTTGGTACTGAGCGTGCTCACAGCACACTCTTATTTAATAACTCCACTCAGATGTGTAGAAGACATCTCAGTTTCAACATGTTAAAAATGGGACTCCTGATCTTGCTCCCAAGCCTGCTCTATCCATGGCCTTCCCCACCTTGCCTGATGGCAGCCCCCTCCTTCCTGCTTCTCAGGCTAAACAAGGTTAAGCTACTAGGAATTGTTCCTCTCTCTTTTCTCCCCATCCAGGAAACCCTGGATCCAACAGCTGCTCAGAGCTTTGAAGGCTGCTACCCTGATCCACTGAGACACAGTCATTAGCATCTCTTGCCTGGATTTTAAAATAAGCATTAGTTGTTGAATGAATGAATAAGCAACAGTCTTGGATCTCAAGACATTCAGTGAAAATCACCCATTTGATGATAAATTTTAAAAATTTTCAACACCCAGTAATAAACACATATTCCTAAAACCAAGAGCTAACACATAAGTGATGAAACAGTAGTGGTATTTTCAATGAAATAAAAATCAAGGATGCCTTGTATTGCTATATCACTTAATACTCTTCTAGAAGTTCCAACCAACACTATAGATATGAAATATAAATAACACAAACAGGAATAAATTATTTTCATTCACAAATGATATAATTATATACCTATGAAAATTTATGAGAATGAAATTAAAAACTCTTGGCTGGAATACAAGAATTTGGCAAAATGGTCAAATCTGAGAAAACTGTATGAAATTCCATACCTTTCACTTCTTTTAGCAAAAATCAGTATGAAGATATAATAGAAGGAAAAGATTGCGTCCATAATGGCAAGAAAAAAATTAAAACACATAAAAAGAAAAACTTATCAAACACCAAGCAATTTTTTTTTCTTTTCTTGAGATAGGGTCTTACTTTTTTGCCCTAGCATGAGTGTAGTAATACGATCATAGCTCACTGAAACCTCAAATTCCTGGGCTCAAGTGGTCCTCCTGCCTCAGCCTCCCTAGTATTTGGAACTACAGGCACATGCCTCCATGCCCAGCTATTTTTTTTCTACATTTTGTAGAGACAAGGTCTTGTTTTGTTGCTCAGGTCTTAAACTCCTGACTTCAAGAGATCCTCCTGCCTCAGCCTACCAAAGTGCAGGGATTACAGGCATGAGCTACCACATCTGGACCTCACACGTGAATAAATTTTAAAAATGTGAAACTATTATATTAAGTATAAAAGCATGTATAAAACCATACAATGAATGATCTACATATGTGTATATACACATATATTATACATTCACATGAATAGGGCAAAATCTAGAAGCAATGGTCCCCAAATATTAATAATCATTACCTCTGAATTTTAGGATAATGGGTAATTTTAATTTTCTTCTTCATACTATATTAGTATATTCCAGATTTTCTACAGTCAACAAGATCTTTATACTAAAAGCTTAGATTTTCTGTGAGGTACTATTTAAACCACAGTACCTATTTTGAAGTTTAAATAGTTAAAATGTCTGTGAATTTGACCTAAAAGACCTGAACACATAGAGTTAAGTCTCTGACCAGACCAACAGCCCAGAAAAACACCAGCAGAGTAAGCGTACTGACCATTCTTCAGGCTGACTGTGATTGCTGTTCCAGGTGATAGGTTTTAAGGGACTTTTTAATTCAATCTGTGATTACAGTTAGGCCTCCACAATACACTTAATTCTACCATTATGTAAATCACTGCCTCACAGAGAGGTACCCCGGTGGAGAAAGAGAAAAGACTCTGCAAACAGGAGAGCTTAAGAAAGGGAATGCTTTGGCTAAATTAACGTACTATTTAGTAACAGTTTTCAAAAATCCTTACCAAAGATCACCGACACACTTTAGGCCTGCTTAATGACCCAGGAGTGTGCCGTGCCTCGGGCCCCCCCAAATGCCCATTTTGTCTCAAAGCCAGGGAGAAGATGGGGTGAGAGTGGAGGAGTCCTGAGGGGGGTGCACAGGGAGCCAGGTCACACCATGGAGACAGCCATTTGAAAAATACCATGATGGTACCAATCTTGTTGCTGTTGTTTTGCCTAATAATGAAGTCTAAGAAGTTGAAAGTTCCAGTGAGCTGTGACTTTACCAAATATATATCTTGAGCCAGTAGTAAACATACATTTTAAGACACTGTAATAACATAACAGCAGTTCACCGAAGGACTCACTCACAAAATTAACAGGGACAAGGGGAGAGAATACTTTGACTAACAGTAATGCTTCCACAAAAGTCTCATTTTTGTTATCATATTCTGCTAAAAAAACATGAAGCATTACATTCAATATATTTAATAGATCTTTGTTCTTCAGTGTGAACCTAATGGCAGGACAGGAAGAAAACTATATAACCCTACTATCCAATTAGCTATTCTGGTTTTTGAGTGATTTTAATTCAGTCTAACATTGGCACATCTTTCAAGATTGACATGTCTAATCTGGAGATGAACACACTGGATTTCCTCCAAACTAGACTATTAAAAACTACAATGCGGCTTTTGGAATATCATTTCTTTAAAAATCTGGAATTTCCCTTTACAAATTAAAACTCATTTCAAAATCCAGTTTTATCAGTACATGGCAGCATGCCATATAGTTCAGGGTGGGATAATATTTTTTTCCAGAAGGAGAACAAATAGCATCAGGTTTTCTGGTTTGGTAGTACAGTGTCTCAGCACACCAGTTGTTTATTGATCATTCATTTAAGAGACATTTATTGAATACCTCCTGCATGTAGGTGCTCTACCATATACCAGGTGCCAAGTGTAGTTCCTGTGCCTCAACATCTGGATGCATTAGCACTGATTTTTCTTTTTTTTGAACATCAAGAAAATCAACTCCATTCACTTAGTTTTTGTTCTGCCTAAAGTTAGTATCAAAGAGGCAAAAGGATGGATTCTCCTACATATTTTCACTATTGTATCCTATAAATATGGATTACATGTCATATTTTTACTCATTTATCCCATAACATATGGATTACAGTAACAACACTTCAAGGGAGCATTATTTTCACAGGTAGATCAAAAGGAAGCTTTCGCATCCTTGCCTTCTTTTGACCATTTTCCACAAAGCTACCTGTCAAGGCATGAAAGCACACCCAGGCTCTGACAAATCCTGTGCCTGCCCATTACCCAAAAACTCCCAGAGGACACTGTCAAGCTGGAGCGTGAAGGTCAACATTTTTGCATTCTCATCTTGCCTTCTCCCTTAAAGCATTCAGAATTTCCATCTGGTTTGTCTATCATGCTCAGCTGGGGTAACAGCCAAAGGGTGACTCCTAACAGGTTGTTTAATTTGCTTTAGAGCAAAATGAGGATGTTTTTGCAGTCCCATGTGCAGAATATACCCTTCTGATTATATGACTCCTGCCTACAGACAGTACTGAAAAGCAATTACACTGATAATGATAATCACCTTCTATTCTCTCCTCTGCTCCAGAAAGGTTTTGGTTTCCTTTGCTAAAACTAAAACAATACTTGTTCATCACTGTCTTATTCATTTCTACTCACTTCCCTTTCTTTTCCTTGAAAAGTTATGCATGTGAGTTAATTAACCTGGCTCCATGTGGCTGCAGCTGAAGAAAATACAGAAGTTTTATTTCACAATGTCAAGTTATAAACGAGCACACAAGACTCTCCTTCTCATTTCAGCTAAGTGCTCACAAAAACTTACATCTTTTCCCAGTACTCTTAGTTCAAATTGAGTCTCCTTGAAGTGAACCTTTGTAATCCGAGGCCTGAAAAACAAAGCAGATGGTGGGTGGTGGTGCTGCTGTTTTTAAGAATTACTTTTTCAGAAATTCAGAGAAGTATCCAGTGAGAAAAGATTGGTGAATATTGGCTCCTTTACATATTGCTGTGTGACTGTAGAGAGTTCCCTGAATGCCCTTTTGCTCTGAACATCCTCCTAAAGAAAACTCCATTCTCATTGTCCTGTTTCTCCACTAAATGCACAGACAAGGCTGGTCTGATGGTAGTGGGTTATCAGAACTTATTAACATTACTATCACTAATGTTGGTATGCAACCCCCACTGCTAAATCTGACTGGCTTAAAAAAAAAATGCACAAATTTGGAACCCTCAGGCTGTGGCAGTGCTGCCTTCCCAGCCACAGAGCAGGGCCACAGGCTACCCAATCTCTGCAATCCTTCCCCATTCAGAGCTAACTCAGACAGTCTTGGATTCACAGTCCACTGGCACACACTGGAATGATGGGAAATCCCACTGCATACAGCTTCCTTGTACAAGAGAGTCCAGAATCACAGTGCTTGAAATTTACAGAAAAAATATATACTAAGGTGCACCGAGAGAAAACTTTCACCCAATTTCACTCATTTTTTTTAATCAACCACTGGAAATGCACCTGTTTTCTTTCCCCTAACTTTTTCACTGACACCCAAGTCTCATAAGCCCCATACACACAGCATGTAACTTTAATACCAACCCTGCACTCAAGTTATACCTACCAGAAATACTTCCCCACTTGCTTTTTATTCTTGTAGACAACAACACCAACCGGAGTTAATCCTAAGAAATATTCAGACTTGTTTTCGCCCTGCAAAAACAAACACATGCCTATCACTATGAATTTATTCACATAACAGCTTTTTGTCAAACCATAACTGGCCTTATAGCTATAATGTGTTGTACTAATACTGGATTTAATTTTTGGAAGACATTGACCTAGAAAGCTAGTTAAGCTATGATAATAGCTAACTTGTTGCTCGTTTTTCTCAAAGCTTTTGAGAAAACTTTTCTTAGTGTTAATCTAAACTTGTAACTTCAGTTCATTAAAAGGAACCTGGCCTACCAATTGGGCCTACCAATTGGTAAATCCTGATGGATTTACCCAGTGTTCCTTACAGAGTGGTATTCAGTCTCAGCTGCACATTACCTGAAATCCTCCATGCAGCTTAAAATGATGATGCCTGGGTGCTACCAAAACCAGCTAAATAAGAATCTCTAGTGCAGGGTCCAAAGTAGCAAAAAACACATAAAAGCTCCAGGTGATTCTCCTGCATAGACAAGGACTGAGAACCACTTCAGGATTCTGTCAAGGGTGCTTTGAAATGGCTTGTCTTGACTTTACACTCTGATGTGGACAATTATGAGGTATGCTTCACCACTACCACTACCCCCTCCAGAAAATTCAGGCAGTCACCAGCAGACACATTTGAATTTTCTAAGGTTTCCATCATATTCCCTCCTATTTCTGCTTTTAAGACTGCTCAAAAAATTTAAAATACAATCTCTTTTATACAATTTTAAAATACAATTTTAATTTAATACAATATAATTTTAAAATACAATCGGGTAAAGACTAGAGAATCTTTATTTCTGGGCAATGATAAATCCCAATTAAGAAAATGGGATCCTGAAATGGAAAAAGTCACCAACAGAGTGGGTACCAAGGACATGCACAGAATTGTTTGTCTTAAAGTTACTTCCGCTCTAAGTTAAATAGCAGCCTGCAAAGTTATATTCATAAACAACATAAGACAACATAATGTTTTAGAAAAACACCAGCTGTTGGCCACTTTCAGTTCTAAAAATTCAATCTTAAAGGAATGTATGGAAGATTTTAATAAATCTAACTCATTTGCCACAAATTCCTACCACCAACAAAAAGGTGATTACAAATTAGGATAAACATTACACAAAGTAGAAGCATTTTGCAGAAGAAGCCCTTTATAAGTTTGCTATAGAATTTTATTTAAAAAAAAAACTGAAAATCTAGTAAGAGTAATGTGGCTAGAAAGGAAAAAGCTGATTCTACAGAATTTTGGAGGTATTATTAAAGGACAGTACTATGAAGCATTTAATAACCAAATGAGCTTTAAATCTAATATCAGTGAAATATTACTTTTCTAAAATCTTTAACTTTTATTTCTATATTGACTGTATACCTGGGGATGCTTCTAACTCTTTAAAAATAGATGAGATGGTTTCTTGTTTTAGGAAACCGTGATGAGCAGCAAAAGACATATTAGAAAATGAATGCATGAGTATTATTTGCATTACAGAAAGTTTTATCAGGGTTCCTTAAAAATTGAGTTCCATGGTCCAATTGACAAAAATTCGATCTATACACATACTCTTTAGCAATTCATTTCTTATAAAAAAAAATAAGGCACCCAGCTCAAATAATCAAATGTGACTATTGCTAACTGCAACTCTTACAAAATCAAAGGCAATGGCATTTCGATCTCACTGGCATAGGATAATCAATTGATAGAAGTGGCTCATGCCTGTAATGCTAGCACTCCGGGAGGCCGAGGCAGGAGGATTGCTCAAGGTCAGGAGTTTGAAACCAGCCTGAGCAAGAGCAAGACCCCATCTCTACTAAAAATAGAAAGAAATTAATTGGCCAACTAAAAATATACAGAAAAAATTAGCCAGTTATGGTGGCGCATGCCTGTAATCCCAACTACTCGGAAGGCTGAGGCAGAAGGATTGCTTGAGCCCAAGAGTTTGAGGTTGCTGTGAGCTAGGTTGACGCCACAGCACTCCAGCCAGGGCAACAGAGTGAGACTCTGTCTAAAAAAAAAAAAAAAAAAAGTAGTGGCTCAAAGGTTAAGACCTGGATCCAGAACACTCAATGCAGATTCAGTGTAACTGCTCGCTGACTATACCCAGAAAGTTGTCATAAATCACTAAAAAAAAAAAAAAAATCTGAAAAAAATTTCTATTAATGCAATAATAATTATAGCAGGTGGTAACCTTCATAGTGACAGAACCTGCACATCCAACACAGAACCAACAATACTTGTACCTGGACTGTTGCCCGATGTCTACTTTACCTAGCAAGTAATTTCATTATGGTTTTCAGCCATAAAATTTATTTTTGCAAAATTCTAATACAATCAATTATAGACCAATTTTAAATTGTTTTGACATTGTTTAGCTAAACCCTTTGGAGCTGTTATCCAGATTGTGTTTTCGAGCCCAGTTAATTGTTCTCCACACATGAAAATATAATCACAGATTTTTATGCAAAACTCATTAGGGTTTAATCCACACAAGAGCTGCTTTGTGTCAGAAAAACACAGATGAAAAAGTATCACCTGCTTGCTAAATAACAGGATTGCAAGCTTCTCTTTCAGAGTCTCAGTGACTTTTTAAGAAAAACGTCATCAGCTTAAAATATTTTGTGTTAATTAAATGTTACTCACATAGACGGGATGGAGGTCAACGCCATACATCTCCAGGGGTTTGGCAGTCCGCAAGTAATTCAGCTCAGCTTCAGAAGGAGCCTGACCCCTGTACCCAGCAGAAAACAAAGAGCCTTATTTTACTGTAGCTACTGCACTTACAGGGAATGTAAACCATCTTCATTTTATTCCCTGGAAAAATAAATAATCCTTTGTACTAATGCAAACATACATCTTTGTAGTTCAAGAAGGCCCTTGCCTTCTCGGTGACAAAATTTTATACTCTAAAGGTGATAACTTATAGTAAGTTAATTTCATTTACCGGATCTATTCTTGCTCGTTATAGCCCATCCCCAATGTCCTAGCATGTTTTAAAAACTCTCAGTTTCAGAAACCCCCAAAGAGGTTACTGAGAATATAAGCGCTCAAAAGAAAAAGTGTCCCCTCCACAAAGAGTAAAATGTCCCTGAGCAGCAGCAGCTCTCCATCAAAAGCAAAGGGAACTAGAACAGTGGGGAGGTGGAGAGAATGGGCACCCCACCATCCAGTTGGGGTCACATCAACATCTCCTAAGCACATGTCCAATTTGAAAATATATCAGCTGACATATACTAACTGCAAAAGTTATTGTCATTTTCTTGCTACAGAGTGTAGAAACCTTCTCATTAACTTCCCTGGTGGTAATATACAGAAAACAGCATTCACTCCTAACAAGGGTGAGCATCTGCTAAGGAGCCTACATAGATGAGTTAAGGGGGAGACAGAAATTAAGAAATCCTGCTTTGATGCATTCCCTTGTTTCAGCCACAGTGCACTGGAAAAACCCAGCAATACAGCATATTTCTGAAATCCATGGAGAATGCTCATCAAATTAGACACAAGAAAGCTACAAACCCTGATCAAGCTTATTCCTAGAAATGACAGTCACACTGGCACCATCATCACATAAAACCTATGAGGGCCCTTACCCAAAGCTCCTTGATAATTTCAACATATAGTTTTACTTTGAAACTCCTAGTAGAATTAGTATTCTCAGAATGAGCCAAACATGTGGCCTTTCGTAATGTTATTAATATAACAAGCTCTCTTAGCATCCACTTCAGCAAAACCTTGAAATGAAGGACCCTACAATCAGGCTGGAGAGGATTCTAGCCCAGCACATGCTAATAATACAAGATCGAGAGCCTCTTTCGCTTATTGCAATTCAGCTACTGACTTCTGCTTCTGCTCACTGAAAGAGATCCTTTAGGCAAACATTTTTTTGTTGACCGGATTAATTCTAAATTTTTTTTTCCTAACTATAATAGATCTGAAATCAAGCATATTCAAGAGGGAATGTTACATAAGAGGCAATAAAGCAAAGTTAATCAGTATAAAGGATTTAACCAAAATAACCATAATTAAATTATAACTTCAATGCTGCAAGCCATTAATTGAAAATCTTACTAGGGGAGTGTGTCTACTCTCAGAAGTGCACGAGATGTTAACATAATACCCTCTGAGGCCCCACACCAGGGCTGTCATGATTTCCAGATTTACTGCTAAAGCCTGAATAAGATTTGGCTCATCACTATGAAAAATTTGCATATTTAGGACAGAGCAAACCCAGAATACATTAAAAATGTTTGTGTTTATAAGTTACATTTATAGCTATAGAAATAAATTTCATAAGATACTGGTGACTGCAAAAATGTAAAATACAGTATTAATAGAATGATTCCACTTTTGTAAAATCATACATAATAAATCTATATAAAATAAATTTTCTCTATGAGAAGTTGTGCAGAGAGGTCTGAAAGGCCATTTACCAAAACATGGTGACTTAAGGTACTGGAATTTACTTTCCCTTTTATACTTTTTAAATTGTTAGAGTTTTCAATGAGCATTTAGTGTTAAAAGCAATAAAAACAAACTATAAAAAAAGAATACAAAAATGTTCAGGGTACAGGTGAAGAATTTATCAATCTAGAAACTATTCTTATGCCTGCCAGCTACACAAGGTGACAACCGACAGATGATGCCACATAAGACATGATTCTTACATCAGAGTTTTATGGATCCGTTCTATGGCTTCTTCAAGTTCTTCCTTCTGATCAGGAACAAACCGGTACTCTGACACATACCCTGCAGTATGCTTATATGGGTCATAATCTCCAAGTTCAGCTAAAAAAAAAAAAAAGAAAGAAATTGTAATTTCTTTCCATTTTAGAAAACTATTCCTTAAAATACGGGAATTAAAACATTCCTATTACACTTCAACATTTTTCTTCAAATGCCATATTAAAAATTTAAATATAACTCAATTTTACCAAAACAACTCTGAAGAAGCATATATGGATGGTATCAACAAAATCTTGGCTTAAAAACATAAGTTCTACATTTTTGCTTCCCCAAAATTATCTATAAATTTATAAAAAAGTTTATAAAAAACTATAATTATCATTTTCGTTTCAATTATTCTCACCAGTTTATAGAAAATGAAATGTTATAAACAGAATTTAGAGTACAAATATTAGGAATGCTGGAGGTGACAACCAACCATGACCCCATATATATCCTCTCAGACAATAACACCAAGAGATGGAGCATGTGATTCGAAATATGTCTTTGCCCCAAATAATAGCCAGGGAAATGTAATACAATGCTGCACACATATCCCATTACAGTTGACACAAAAGAAGCAAAATGAAACCAGAGAGCTAACTACATTACTCTCATAAAAATACTCCTTCCTATGTTAATCTACCTTGCAAGCCCCAACCCAGTTTATCTGTGTGACATTTTCCCTAGGCTATTTCTTCTGGATTATTTCTGGTCTGCAAGTGACACAAACGCAAAGACCATGCTGTCGTATTCCACCCACGCCTAGCTTGAGTCCTAGAAGGGGTTCGATAATTATTAGAGAAAATAGTCTCAGCCTTAATCTCCAAAATGACAATGCAACCTGGAGCTGCCCCACCTGGGCACTGCCATGACACTGAGAGCCCACATGTCTGCCACACGCCGAGCCTGCACTGGTACCTGGCCACGCGGAGTCATCGCAGCAGCTGCCCGGAAGCAGTGTGATTTCCAGGACATTAACAGCTTAGGCGGGCGATCAGTGATCGCAGGTGGGAATGCAGGACGTGGAGCAGAACAGATCGTTAGGCCCTTCACTTAACTGAGCATCAGTGCTCTTCCTGTGACTACAACGCCACACAACCTACTACAAGGGCTGTGTAAACGGCTCCCTTTTTACCTGCTCCAAAGGGACACTGATCAGAACTTGAGTTCCAACAAAATTTAATCTTTTTCAGCGAAATGTCAGTTGATAAGGGTTTTCATACCTAAACTCGCTTACAAAGAAAAATGCAAATATTTCCTCTAGACATTTCTGAAGCAAGTGTGCTCAAGGGGAACCTACACTGGATGGCGTATGCTCCCAGCTGGGCAGCGGTGTTGGCCGGGCAGGGCAGCCGGCCCTGAAGGACATCTTGCTTCACCTGTAAGAAAAACTGATACCTAAAAGAGAAATGGAAAAGAGAGATTAATGATCTCTTACAACACTCAGACCTGAAGTTGCAGACACTGATAATCAAAACTAACAAGTAACTATTCACCTTCCGTTAAAATAAAGCCACCCTCCACTCTTGCGTGTGGGGGCTCTTGAGTCAATAGCGACTATTTAAACAGGCCTTAAAGAGGCAATCCGGGGAGTGGTACAAAGTACAAGCTCTCAAGTTGGACTGCCTGGCTTGCCTCTCAGCCCTGCTGCTCACACCGCTGCAGCCTCTCCGACAGCCACCTCCCGACCTGCGACATCAGGACAGCTGACAGCACATGCCTGATAGGGTTCAGGTAGCGGCTAAACACACGCTGCTCCTGCCACTACCATCACTGCCCCTGCAACATGCTGTTTCTGAGAGGGACAAATCACAAGGACCCAACCTATATTACACATGCTCTACAGCAGGGGTCCCCAACCTATGGTGAGTTGTATAATTATTTCATTATATATTGCAATGTAATAATAATAATACAAATAAATTGCACAGTAAGTGTAATGAACTTGAATCATCCCCAAACCAACCCCCCTCCCTTCCCCAACCCTGGTCCACGGAAAAATTGTCTTCCATGAAAACGGTCCAAAAAGGTTGAGCACCACTCCTCTACAGGGTCTAAAATCACATATACAGGGCCAAAAGGTCATCACAGTGCAATTTTATCAATCCTCCTACTGTCTAACACCCTGCCCATTATCTGCAGCTTTGCTTATTCAATGTTGCCAAAAGAAATTCTGTTACAGTAACGGTGCTACCCACTGTTCCAAACATTGTAAATAAAGAAATTCATAAGTATTTTATCTACAGTAACTTAGGTAAGAATTTTAAAATGAAATCAGTATTAGTAGTTTCTCCATTCTGCAGATGAGAAAACTGATAGACACAGAGAGATGAAGTAACTTGTCCAGGATCTCACAACTAATTAAGCAGCAAAGCTAGAACTGGAACCCAAGCAATCCAACCCTGGAACTCTCTCAATCAGGATGTTGTGCAGCCTTGATTGGCCAGGGTTTTTTATTTATTTTTCTCTCTTATTCAGCCTTTCTGCCATTGGACTGAGAGGGGCCAGAGGTTTATGAACCATCAATACCATCCTCAGACGCTAACACTTACACACACGTGCACACTCTCACACACTTTAGGCTGTTCTTTTGTGATTTCTCTTTCTTTGCAAAGTGACTCTCTATGTCATTGGGAGTGGCAGAGAAAAAGAAAATGAGCTATAAAAATCAGCTGTAATAACTGTCTCTTCTCCAATTGCTCAAAACCAAACCCCTTAGTGAGGGAACCAATGTTAGATGCTACACTGGTTATTACTAGAAGATTGATGTCAACTTTGGTTGCAGCCACAGGCCTGAGAGAAAACCTTCTCAATATCCCATGTGTCTTCACTGCCCATTTCAGCAAATGGCACCACCAACTTCAGATGCCCAAGTAAAAGAACCCTGGGAACAATGTGTAACCAGCACTAGGTCCCACTTTCAACCACCAGATATGCTGTTCGTGGAATCCATATACTTTTCTCTCCATCCCCTAGTCTAGGTCAGTATCTCCTAGATTTCTAAAAACGCCTCTGAAATGGTCTGCCACTGTGCATACTTATGGTTCCTCCAGTTCTCCCTAGATGTAAGCAGGATTCTTAAGAGATAAATAGGATCATAGCACACCTTTGATAAAAATGCCTTAAAAGACTTCCCTTTGCAGGATATAGTTCAAGCTCCTTAAGACAGCTGATAAGACTTCTGCTTATATCTTCAGCCAAATCCCTCATGGCTCACCAGTGACCACCCTCTCTCTAATTTGCACCCCCTTTTCCAACCCACCTTAACTGCCTTTCATTCCTTGAATGCTCACCTGGGATAACAAATCACTTTGTAGTGATTGCAAAGTGACTATGCTTCTCTTGGAGGGAACAGCAAAGTGAGTTATTAGGAGAACTTAAATGCAAAAGCTGATAAACTAAGGAGACATTTGCTAGAATTACCACTGCTGGCTGGAAACTTGGATTTTACTACACCCTCCTTCTCTATTGGTACACTTCAAATTTCTTTTCCTGAAGTGTATTTTTTTTTTTAAAGAAATGGATCACAGGCCTTTTTGTTACAACAGGGGGCCCATTCATCATCTATGGTGAATGTATTAAAAAAAGACATAAATATAAAATTTTTAAAAATTAAAGAAATGAGTCACAAATGTATATTTCTCTTCCTCTATTAAGACTTTCATAACATCTGACTAGACAGTCAAACCCCTTTCCAAATACAGAACAGGCTTTTGCTTCAAAGACAAAGGGAAAGAGAAACAGAAGAAGGTGAAAAATCAAAGACAGAGCTGCAACACAGAAAGACAAAAGGACACAAAGAAATGGGAACTGTATCACATTGGTGATTGCATTCCCAGGATATAGAGCTTAGCACATAGTAGCTGCTCAATAAATATTTGCTGATTTGGCAGATGGCTATGTAGATGAACAGATAGAGAGAAATTTAAAAAAACTGAACTGTCTTTTTTGCTGTATGAAAAATTCATGAAGGAAAAAAAGGACACCTATTCAAACCTCCTCAGGAAGCCTGCCTTTTAAAGATGCCTTAAAAAAACCCACCAAAAATCAATGAAAGCAAACTATTTTTAATTTAAAACTTGTATATCTTGGTGCCGATTCAACTTTTTTCAGTTTGATTTTTATTATAACAAGCATCTTATTAGGTTCATAAAAGATAAATGTATGTTAAAGTAAAATCATACACTAAACACTTTATAGTCACTCAGGGCCTATTTGAACTTGGCTGTATATATTAATAACTTATTTTGTCTATTTTGTGGGACTTAAAATTTAACATTTTATTTAAATCACAAAGATTTAGAGTTGTTGGGTCATTCCTCCTGTGTCATTCTGATTAAAGCTATGACTAAATGCCTGAGTCCTTGTTTATCTCTGGTTTCAATTAGGGTGAGCCTATATCCTAGTTTTCCTATGACAGTACCAGTTTATTCCTATTATATAGGTGCAATTATTAATACTCTCCTCTACGTTCTCTAAAGTATCAGGGTTTGAAAAATAAATTATATTGTGACTCTAGTTATATTGTACCCCACTGGAGAAAAAAGTGCTGAATAATAATGATCTACTTAACTAAGAAATTTCCAGAACATGTTGTGGGGCAAAGCAGAGGCTTCATAAAGCAATTTCTATTTACAATCTTATGTAAGTTAACATCCTGGTGTATATGCATTGTCTTCCTAGATTGTATTCAGTCTCCCACACTGTCCATGACACTACCACTCCAACATCCAACACAATAGAAGGGCTTGAAACATTGGCCGCACAGTTTTATGTTTATCTGATGTTCACTGAAAAAAGCTGAATTGACACCAAGATTTACAAGTTGTTGAGGAACATTAACAATTTAGCTATTATCAGCAGCAGCAAAAAAAAAAAAAAAAAAAAAAAAAGGGGAAGAAGTTTTGTTTAAAGAAGGGGCAGAGAGACCCTGTTCTTCCAAGAACCTAAAACAGAAGGCCCCCATGAGATTTCATGGCCCAAAACAGTCACGAATGCTCACTCCAGAGCAGCCTGAAGTGCACCTTCCAATGACCAGAGAGCCTGGTGAAGAAACTGCAGGGCGTGGGGACAGGGAGGAGCTTGATTTCCTCTTTCACATGAATGTGAAAGAGAAGAGAGTCCCTACGCACACCAAAGGTAATAAAGAGTAGGGTGATTTTCTTCATCCCACAGAGTGTGGGAGGCATGGCATTCGCTAGTAACCTAAACAGTCTGTATAAAACGTCAATGTGAGGAATAGAGGGAAATATTTAAATAATAACAGAATACCGAATAATGTGGAAAAATGGCAAGTATGACTTAGAAAAAAATCAGTAGAGAAAGTATCCAGCAATTCTCAAGAGAAAGTAACAAAGAAGATCAGGAACAACACTTTCACCTCTGAAGTTTAAAATCGATGGCTAAAATATGGAAATAAACAGCAATAATATCACTTTACATTTATATAGTCCTTTAAAGCTCACAAATCCCTTCTGTATTAAAGGAACCCATAATGGAATGCAACCCTCACCTCAACTCCCAGATAAGGAGATAGATAAGGACTATTCTCTTCACTGAAAGGAGGAGCACATGACTGAAGGTCACTCAGGAAGTAAAGAAGCTAAAACAAGTTAATCTCAGAAGAAAGATTATGGGTTACAAAAAGAGGAAGCATGGGTGAACTTAATGTCAATCCCCAACCAAAATGCAATATTAGAAAAACAAACAAAAAAAATCAAACACCTGGTTTTAGAAGCTAAAAAGCATTTGTTATGAATGAGTCATTTGGAACTAACATTATTTTCTCTTTTAAAAAGAGGTGTAAGATCCTTAGAAGTTCAGGGAAATACCAAGGACATCAGAGATAGGGTTGTCAACAAGGCAAGTGACAGTCTCTTCAGGCAGACTGAAACCAGACCTCTCCCTGGGCATTACTCAATCTCCTCTTACTCAATACACTGGAATATGGTGCTCCAGTCAGTCACTAAATGGAGAAGTAGTAAGTGAATTCTGTTTTGACATACAAATTCAATAAACACAGACTAGAGGGCTGCAGTAGGATGATTCGCAGTTAAATGAACACCTACACCTGGAAAGTTCTGATTAATTTACTTAAACCCAAAAGACCTATCTCAGATCTTTTCCTAATTTTTCAATCAACAGTTTAAAATGTATAATCATCATTATTTCCATTTTAGCTATCTTTAGCATCACTAAACACTTACACTTCTGCAGTATGGTAAGTACATTACATGTATTATCTTAAAAATCTGTCCAGTCATCTTCTTGAAGAAATACTATCATTCTATTATACAGATGAGAAAACAGACTTTAGAAAAGAGTATGCAGTCTTCTTAGGATTACACAACTAATGAATGACAGAACAAGGATGCAGTCCTCAGCCTATCTGACTCCACAGCCTATCTTTTTAACCAATACGTGTGTTGAACTTAGCAAATCTATAGAGGATACAGAGCTATGACGGACACATAATACAGGGAAGAATGTCATAACATTTTGAATTAGGACTAAAAATAACAGAACTCATAAGGACACAAATTACTTAAAGTACTGATTAAAAGAAAAGAAATTAGATTTATTTTGCATAGACCTAGAAAGAAAACCTAGCACTGATGGGAGAAATGTCAGAAAATTCCTATTTCTTGACTGAATTTCTTACTGCTTTTCAAGGCAGTTAAGTTTCCTATCTAAAAGTATTTAAGAAGCAGCTGGCTGATGTGTCAGAAATGTTCTGGAAGGATGGAGTTTACAATATTTGGCCTCAAAGTCCCCCCAACTTCATTTATTATAGAAAACATTTTAGAACACATAAGTAGGAACTCCAAGTTGATATGATTCTACTGACTTACATTTTTCATAATCTGAAATTTTATATTCTTGTGCATCCTATTCAACCCTGGTCTTTTCTCCTAAATGCAATGTCCTTCTGGAATACTGCATCTAGTATGACCATATATGTGCATGAGAAGATTCTCTGTAGCATAATCTATAATTAAAAGAAAACAATCTAGGTGGCCATCCACAAGGGCATGATTAAGTAAATTATGGAATACTACATAGGAATAAAAAGAATGGGTGATGTGGTGAAAGGGGTCCATGCAATATGCATGAAATAGTAAGATGTTAAAAAAGCTACATACATGGAAAATTATGTATAAGCATGATTATAATAGCATTATCTTTCATATCAAAAAACTGCAAACAACCTAATAGCCGATACAGAGTAGAGCTGGAACAATTTTCCAAAGAACTGAATCAAGATAAACATTCAATTTGAAAATGCTAACCTAAGTATACTTTTCCTTTAATAGCATATATTAGGGAATTTTGCTTTTCAGTTTTAGTTTTTGCTTTTGCCAAAATTACCTAATGTAATTGATTCCCTTTTTCAGGTCCATAAAAGTAAACATATTTATGCAAATTAATGACTGTATCTTTAGCACACACTAAGAAGAAGAATATAATGATATCACATTAAATGAACATTTAATTTACCTAAATTCAACTATACGTTTTAGGCAAAAAATAAAATAAATCATTATAGATCATGGACACTAATTGTAAGCCAACTATATATCATCTTGTTGTTAACTGCTTGAGCTGGTATAATTCTTCAGGAAAACCGGTTGTATTGAAAATATTGTGCGGTTGAATATTATACATAAATCCATGTATTCTGTTAATGAGTCATCAGTAGATTCTGAAGGGAAATTTCTATCCACTGTTAATATGTGGTGAACAAAGGTGAAGTAATACATTATAAAACACTCATCTTTCCCCCGCTTAACACTAATTCAAGTATATTTGAAACCTAACCCTCATTTAAAAGGTACTACACTGCCAGAAGGAGGAAAGAATGAAATCATAACTATTAACACTTATCAATTACTATGAGTCAAACAGAAGTATAGGAGCTTTATAGATATTATTCCATTTAATACTTACAAAAACCTATGAGACAGGTACACCTCCAATTTTACAATTGAAAAAATTGAGGCACAGAGAAATTACTACCTAAAAATGAAAGACTCATTGCATTTTAATAAAATGTTCCCATGCAATTCCTTAATGAGTTACGGACATAAATGTATTTTTATGCCACTTGCATTCAATTTCCCCTTGAAACTCTAATGTAAATACCACCCCTCTCCTCAATATCTCCTCCTCACTCTAGTGGCCAATCTCCCGAAGAGGTGCACTATGGGAAAGCCTAAACTGGCACACCCCCTTGTCAAAGTGCTCCCTAACAATGTGACAGTGGAAGACACCTGCATGATTCTAAAAGTGAGGCCTGAAGATGGCACTTCAGAGTGGGATGAAAAAGGTCCAATTATTTTACCCTTTTCCCACTCTTTCATGTGTGTTCTAGAATAGGGACAACAGAAAGTCTGAGAGATATAAAAAGATGGAATAGAAACAAAACCACATACTGCCTTAGTTATCAAAGACACAATGTTCAATTATTTTTTTTAGTAATATATTAGGCTTTATTGAGCCCATAATAATAGTTCACAGAGAAAACTGACCACTTAGAGTTAAGCGAGAGAAAATGATTTTGTTTTTGCAACTACATGCAGACAGGTCACTGGTGGAGTAAGTTAAAACATAACACTATTGTCTGCTCTTTATAAGCCACTTTCATATATTGACAAGGACTATTTTGACAATCTAAATCAATACCAACTGGAAATTCTACCTTAACTGAAATCAAATATTTGATGACAAAGGTAAAGTAATACATTAAAATATTGGTCTTTTCTCTCCTTTCTTAATACTCGAAACAATTACCTTTTCATTACTAGACAGATAAATGAAATACCTGGACAGCAGATATTTAAGCTACAACCAATTAGAGAGAAATAATAACTGACTCTTCAAATATATATTAACATATACAAACTGAGCATCAAAATATCCTTCCTTAAGGCAGTTCAAATGACTACTCTTACATGAATACAAAGCCTGCTTAACAATGAAGATACAGAAATACCTCACCACAGCAGATGCAAAATCTATCATCATGTCACCCAGGTTCATGCCCTTTTTCAAACACATCTATCCATCAGACACTGATCTGCCTTGTGCAGTGCTGGTCTGAATTTAACCCTCACAGGAGATGCATTACAAAACGCAGGTAGACATACATCCAAATGTTTTACCCCAATTTTACTTTGCTTTAAATAAAGCCTTTTGTGTATTCCATGCATGTATCTGTTCAAAAAAAAACAGTCAGTATCATACCTGGTTATTTCTTCTTTAAGTTTACATGGATCCTCAGCATAGAATTTAATACCAAAATACAAAGTATATGGAGGTCCAGCTAAAATAGAAAAATAGAAATTAATTTTCACTGAAATTATAAATTAGTCAAAGTAGTAGTATAATATTATACAACTATTCACAACAGCACTCACCCAAAATTTCTAAAGGCACAAGAAACATAAGAAAAACAGGACTCAGAACTATGGCAGCAGGACCTCAGCCATACACATACTCACATGTGTGTGAGTGTACATACACTAACACAGAAAAAAGGGCCAATACACCATAATGTTGCTGGTTCTATCTGTGGTTAGTGAGGTTATACACAATTTTTTTTTAATATTTTTCCTATTTTTCAAATTTTCTGCTACATATTTAATTTTTCGTAATGAAGAAAGATATTGACAAACAATGTGGTTCTAAAAGCCATCCACCTATCACTTTATCACAAAAAAATTTTTAAAACCTATTTGCAAAAAGCTGGAAATAGCCTAAATGCTGAACGGCAGTTGTACTGTTAAGTCAGTCACAACCACAGGACATATATATAATACCCAAATATTGAAACAGAGAGAGATCTGCATGTGCTGATGTGGGAAAGATCACCAATCTGTATTCCCTTTTGTGAAAAAGCATCAGTTAATATATGTTTTCTTTTTTTTCTAGAAAAATACACAATAAATTACTAACAGTGGCAAACCTTGGGAAGAGGGACTAGACACAATCTAAATGATGAGTTAGAATTTTCTTATGTCTATCTCTTACCTTAAGGAAAAAAATAATGAGTAAGTCTATAAAAAAGGATTAGGAATAAAATTTCTCTCATTCCTAATATTTTTTTCATTTGTTTGTTTTGTTTTTGAGACAGTCTCACTCTGTCACCCTGGGTAGAGTGCAGTGGCATCAGCCTAGCTCATAGCAGCTTCAAACTTCTGCCTCAGTCTCCAAGTAGCTGGGACCACACGTGCGCACCATGTCACCCTAATTTTTCTATTTTACGTAGAGATGGGGGATCTCACTCTTGCTCAGGCTGGTCTCAAACTCCTGAGCTCAAGCAATTCTCCCACCTCAGACTCTCAGAGCGCTAGGCTTACAGGTGAGAGCCGCTGTGCCTGGCCACAAACTTACCTAAATCTAAAAATACTTTCTTACATATTTCAGAAGACATTTCTCATATCATGCATTTATCACACACAGAAGAACTAAGTCTACAAAAAAAAATCATATATGTGAGCAAATATAAAATAGACTCATATTGTACAAGAGGACACAAGCCTCTTGGGTGACAACTGCATTCTATTATATTATGTTTTTACTAGAAGTATTTCTATTTCAGAAGGTATGAATCCGATCTGCACCGTTTCCAAAACTGCATGCTTCTAAGCTGTCCAGTAACAAAATCTAACATGCTTTATTTTTTAAAAGATTTGTTACCTGGTACACCAATTGGTGGTCACACTTGCTAATTTTTTTTCAACAAGAACTTTCTCACACAAATAAAAAAAGAAGTCAAACATGCTCTTTAGTAAAAGTCACTGATACTGTGTAATGGACATAAAGCAACCCCAGTCTTGCTATTTTTATTTTCAACTGAGTAAATAAAGTCACAAATTTAGAAGTCGGGGAAAGGAAATTAAATAAAGATATTTAGAAAGTACACAAAAAGTAAAAATAAAAATAAAAAAAATTTTTTTAAAGATATAATGCATTTATGACACACAAGCTATATTATTTATTATTAGTACATATACATGCTTATGTCTATAGTACCCCAAAGCCCTGTTCCTGGCATTCAGAAGACAAGACAAGGGCCTCCACCCTTCTCCCCTCATCTATGCCTTCCTCCATAAGGCATTCCTTAAGCTAAAGCTTTTTCAAAAACTAAATTGTAAAAGAAACTCTGCTAGAATTTCTTATTATTAGAATTGATTGCATATGTTCAAATTTTATGTTTACTTAACCACTGTGTTTGTATTTCTGACAAATGCACTTCTAATCCTGAACAGAGATGTCAGCGAGGCAGACTATTAAATATTTAGAAGAGGCAGGAAGTCTAGTCTCAGCTGATCCATCTGTGTCCATCAAGCTGTGTGTCCCTGAGCAGATGGGTCTGCCTGTGCCCTCAGGTGCCTGGGGTTGGCACCTAGGGGGCAGGGGGGGAGGGGCATGGATGCCGCAGAGTCGGTGCACAAAGGGAAGAGGACTTCTCCAGACCCAGAGCTGCTTCTGTTCTCTGCAACATGACAGATTACACCCGATTTACCAAGCCGAGCCATTTCAAATGTGGTCAGTGATAAGCAGTCAAGCAGAAGTTTGAAAATACACAGTGAAACACATTTGGTTTTACCTAATTTTCTTTAAGGAATTTGGGCCCAAATTAGCCTTCCATTTCCCACTCACATATAAAATAGCTGCGCTCTAAATATATATATATATATACACACATATGATAATGTACAAAAATGTTTTATAAACATTGGATTCAACACTACACCACACACCATAAAAACCACCACCACCAGTCACCACATGCAAGGCAGGTGCAATTCCAAGGATGTAAGCAACCTGCCTAAAATCACAGGGAAGAAAACTTAACTTGCTAATATTTAAAGATCAGTGCTTTTTTGGGCACTATTCTACACACCCTCTCAGGGGAAAAGGTAATAATAATACCTTCAGAGTAGGCAAATACTCTCATATGTATCACTGTTTCCTAGAGCAATCAAAGGCTATGGAAGTGGACATTTTGGAGCAAGGGTACATCTAGCCAGGTATTTTCTGGCTTCCTATCATAACACTGACCACGAAAGTCAGGTGCTGCTGATGCAAATTACTAAACTATTATTTTGAATCCATGTCATTCCACTGACTCAATAGTAAGAAATCCTTTTGAGAAGTGAGGCTAATATTGCTACAATTTAGGAAAAAATATAGGATGCAGAAATGAGGAACCCTCTAATCTACCTTTTGTGGAGACTAATTTTGAGGACTTCAATGATAAAGAGTTTCCCATTAGCTCAGGGTAAATAAATCAAGACTACCTGCAAGAATTCTGGTGACTAGCAAATGTTTTGTCATTTGTATAGATACTCCTGACTAATGTACTGGAGATTTGATAGCCATTTGTCTTCATTATCAAACTGTTTCATGAGATGAAATATAAATATTCTTCAGTTACTAATATTTCTTTAGTTGTAATATCAGTGTTTTACTCTTAGTGCACAAATTTTTAACAGTATTATATTTTTCAGGATGAAAGGGATTGAATCATAGATATTTAAATAAACTATTTTATACCATGTAAATTAACAGATATGTTAAGTATGTTTAGAAACAATTTAATAATGGACCTTAAAATAATTTACATTTTTCTTCATCACCTTGATCGAAATCTCAACTTTTTTCTTATAAAAGAAACCTATGAGTTCCTTTTAAAATAATCATTCTTGAACTTTTTCTAATTTGCCATCTGGTATTTTTTAATTGGCTCAAATGGGCTAGGGCTATAACTCATAAACTCCAGTGGTTTCCACCACAGAGATAGAAAAGCAGAGAGAAACAGAAATGGTGATGTTCAGAGAAATGATGGTGTGGTAGTGCTTGGTTTCCAGTCCCCTTTTGAGGCCTAGCTCCATTCCTGCCCTTGGGTCCATGAAGCCTCACATAAGCACTACAGGAAATGAGCCAATACTCATGGAAAGTGCAGACTTGCAGACATACAACGGGGGTAATAAAGGCCAGAAGAATCCTACTAGGTTGTTGTTTTTTTTTTTTTTTGAGATAGTCTCACTCTGTTGCCCAGGCTAGAGTGCCATGGCATCAGCCCAGCTCACAGCAACCTCAAACCCCCAGGCTCAAGCAATCCTTCTGCCTCAGCCTCCTGAGTAGCTGGGACTACAGGCATGTGCCACCATGCCCGGCTAATTTTTTCTATATATATTTATTTTATTTTTTTTTTGAGGCAGAGTCTTGCTTTATTGCCCAGGCTATAGTGAGTGCCGTGGCATCAGCCTCGCTGACAGCAACCTCAAACTCCTGGGCTCAAGCAATCCTTCTGCCTCAGCCAGCCTCCCGAGTAGCTGAGACTACAGGCATGCACCACCATGCCAGGCTAATTTTTTCTATATATATTAGTTGACAATTACTTTCTTTCTATTTATAGTAGACACGGGGTCTTGCTCTTGCTCAGGCTGGTTTTGAACTCCTGACCTTGAGCAATCCGCCCGCCTTGGCCTCCCAGAGTGCTAGGATTACAGGCATGAGCCACCATGCCCGGCCTTTTCTATATATTTTTAGTTGGCCAATTAATTTCTATTTTTAGTAGAGACAGGGTCTCACTTTTGCTCAGGCTGGTTTTGAACTCCTGACCTTGAGCGATCCGCCCGCCTCAGGCGTGAGCCACCGCGCCCAGCCCCTACTAGGTTTTAATTAGCAATAATTCACACAGTTAAGCAAAATGGATTAACAGGTAGAGTTTCAGTTTACGATGATGAAAAAGTCTCAGAGATATAGATGGTGGTGATGGTTGCACACCAATGTGAATGTACTTAATGCCACTGAATTGCACATAAAAGTGGTTAAAATGGTAAATTTTATGTTATGTATATTTTACTGCCAAAATACAATTTTTAAAAAAGTCTATTCTTTTGCACACTTAAGGAGCCTATGTGTGAATTTACAAATAAAAACTTGGGTTATGGAAATTAGGATTAAGGAATATGTACTTAATTATACTGAGTCTCCTAGTAATATTCATATTGACAAAATCAAAGCCTATCCCCTGAAAATGGATTATCTCTTTCTAAAGATAGTAATTTTTCAGGTCTCAAAATCACCATCCCAATTACCAAACTCACCAAACTGAGTAGTCTGAATGACAAAACCACTCCATAACCCAGGAAACTCAAACTCTTTAAAAGCTTAGATGTCATTTTCCCCCAAAATCAATGCCTATTTTATCTGTTTTAAGGTCAAATATTAAAGATAGGCACACAGAAAAATATAGACAAAACCAAGGGAAAGAGGACCCCTAGGACAAATTCAATACTAAGATCCACTCAGAATCTGCTTAAACTGAAATTTAATCGAAGTTTGGAGAGAGCCTAGCAATGCACACAATACCCATTCCCACGCCCTAATACTCGAGTACTAGTACTCACCTCTCCAGTACTACACAGCCCATTTCTGCACCCAACTAATCATGCACTTTGTAATCATTTTCAAGCTACCCCTTAAAGTTAAAATGAAATACATACTGTTGATCAGTTCTTTGTGTTCAGCGAGGGTTTTTGCAGGATCCAGCCAATACTGTGTGAGAAAGAAAAGGGCAATTATAGGAATTAGTTGCTTTCATTGGCCTTTACTTCAAGAATATTTGCAAAATGTTAAACAACATTTAAATATTTGATAAGTAAAACACTTCATTTATCATATATACACACAAACATTCGTAAAAGCTTCCTGTGGCTCGAAGAGTAAAAAGAGAAAAATGGTGCCAACGTTGGAAGAGGAGCAGAGAAGAGAAGCAATACTTGCTGGGTCCTCCATTGAATCATCATATTGATTATAAAGGCCAGTTGCTTGTGAGAGAGCTTCTTACTACTTGTGGGAAAACAGTGACTGCAAACACTGCCCCCCCTAAGCCTCCTTCCAAAGCCCCCATCACGACTCCCCTTAGAGCCATGTCTCCCCTAAAACATCCTCACCTTTACCTTCCAGTCTCGTCCCTACAGGGATTGCTGCTAGACTCTTAGGAAGAAAGGAATCAAATTCAATCAAATCCTCACTGACGATCCAGAAAAGCAGCTCTGTGCAATGGCTGAGGCTAAATCCCAGGGAAGACCCAACTGGACTCTGTCAGGGCTCTCCCCTCATCATCACCACGTAACTTGGGACGAGTGACTGGACATCTCTGAACCCTCCTCATAGGGCGGCCGTGCAAATTAAATAAGTTAATTCATGTACAGACTTTAGAATAGTCCCGGCTCATGCAGTACATGTGGGGCATGATTATTATTAAGGTGTGAGGATCATTCTTAATAACCGCCTTTAGCCAGTCTAAAGTACTTGCTTATTAATTTAAATTAATCTGTAATGAATAGAATTTCAAGCGACGATGGGAGAATTCTGAGCACTGCGGAGATGCCTTCTTGTAAATCTCACCTTTGTGAAATAAACTCATTGAAGGAAAAAAGGAGACTAGCCTCTGGCCCCGGCTCCCCATCTGTGGGAACAGTCGGGGAGAAGCACAGAGAAGGCCCTGGAAGTTCCCACAGAAGCACACAGTTGGAGGGACAGAGGGGTGCCCTGGAGGGCAGAGGGGGAACCCCTCCCTCACTGTCCTAGCCAAATGTTGTGGACCCCAAGGGCCAAACTACCCAGTTTCCATTTCCTTGTGTTCCTCAATGAAAAAGGAGCAGTTCTCACAGCGGGAAGGTAGGCGCTAACCCACCTTGAGCCACCTCATTCTCAGAACTCTTGGGTTTGCCCTGGTGAGAACATTCATACCTTCCGAGTCAGGAGTCAAGGGCTGCAGGAGTCGTCCAGGAGAACCTACTTGCGCATTTCCCCCTCTCCTTCCCCTCAGTAGAGGGCAGAAATGCTCTACTATTTAACAATAGTGGTAATCATAAATAGTAATTTAATGCTTTATACAATCCCCTGACCTTTTATTCCTAATTATGTATAATAGCAATTTCTCATATTGAATGTATGTCGTAGTCATTTCATTGTAAGATTTTATTATGGCACTAAACTCTATTCACGTATACATATAATCTACGCTATTTACCACAAATATAGCAGTTTCAATTATTCAAAAATTTTTAAAAAGTAACCAATATATATATAAGTGTAGCAACTTAAAATACAATGTTCATTATTCTAGCGTTCATAATGTCTCATGTTTTAAAGGCCTTGAATCACTCACTTTTAAAACAGAAAAGGTATTTAAAGCAGAGGCCATTATCAGTGAGATATTTTGGGGGACCATGGTGACTAAAGACATGGCTTTGGTGTTAACATAATGGTTCACAGGCAGACTCTGGCTCGTACAAGTAGAGTAAAATCAATTTGAACGTTAAGCTGTGTGTTGGACACATAGCAGGCCCACCCCTCACATCTATAAAGCTGTGAATTATTCCATTAAATGGAAACATCAGGTATGGGGGGGGGGGACTATTTCTTGCCATTCACGTTAAATAAAAAGCTTTGACTACCGACTGGATTTTTCAAAGGAGAAAACCAAGGAAAACAAACACAAATACCCATTAACGCTTGCATTAGGTTTTTGTTGCTGGTGGACCAAATTACCACTAACTTGGAGGCTTACAACAACACCATTTATTATCTCAGAGTTCTGAAGGTCAGTAGGTTTCTTTGCTCCAGGCTGCACAAGGCTGAAATGAAGCTGGCTGGGGTCTGGGAAGTTTGTTTGCGAGGGGACCTTATCTGCAAGAACACACTGGACGGAAGGGTCTCTCAGTTTTCCCGATAGCAAGGCACACATAATAGTGGGCCTTCATTTCAGGCCTTACACGCACTTACTCACAGGGTCTCAGTAAGTGCCTGGGACAAGAACTGGAGGGAAGGGAAGGACCCACTGCTCTTACTACTCTAAGTCTCATCGTGAAACCAGTAGGAAGTAGAAATTAGAAGGGAGCTTTTACATTTCTCCTTCTAACATCATCAATCTCAAGAAGACAAACTTCACAGACAGGTCCTTCAATTCATTTTTTGCTTTCCTGTCTCCAGAATGTTTTTCAGTCATTAAAAAAGCCAGCTACAGAAAATAGGAAGGAAATTTTTAACTAAATGTAATAGGAAAGACTGGTTAACCTATTAAAAAAATTCACATTAGTAATAATCTGTACATTTTAAAAATAAATCTCTTTCCTTGAGAGTGATTACATTTGTGAGGTGAAAAAAAATATATATAGTGTGAAGGTCCTGAGGTGAGTTAGAAATTACAGTTTTGCAGCAAGAACAAGAGGCGGCAAGATTCGGTCAAAGTCTATTCAATCAACTCACTGCACGTTAGCTATGCTAAGCATCAACCCCGGATCTTGCCGCGAACAAATCTCATTTGATCAAAATGGAAACCAGAGGTTATGCAGGTCAGACAATGATAAATGCCCCAGAACATAAATAATAAACACAAGCCACCAGGTTTCATAAGCCAAGATCTTGAAATGTAAAACCCACTTATGTTCAACCTAGGGAAAGATACGACGTTGGAACGAAAGTGTCTATGCTGTGACGGCACTTGTCACCACTCGTTATCAACAAGCTATCAAACATAGCACACGTCAGATCACAATGAAACAGGCTGCTACACCAGAAAGAAAAAAGGCCACAAGAATTCGCCAATGAACACAGTATCCCAGTTTTAAGGGCTACTAGAATACTAGTCATGGGTTGCCAATATTCTGGAGGTAGACTCTGGGATATCACTCATTCATTCAACATTTATGGAACATCCACTATATTCTTTATATATCAGACACGATCTTGGGGAGTGTGGGAACACAAAGAGGAATGAGACCTGTCCCTAACCTTGAGGCCCTCACATCCTAGCAGAAGACACAGAGATATAATTATAACACAACGTGGTGAGACAATAATTGCTTATATAAGATGAGTACATACAAGATAAGGAGATTATGTACAAAGAAAATTAGCTCTGCAAGGTGAGTGTATGAAGACTTCGCTGAAAAAAATAAATAAATCACTGAACAACACTGTGTTCATGACAAAGAAAAAAAACTTCCTCGAAACACATAAATGGGGGAGAATAGAGCCTTGAATTTTTATAAAACACATGTCTATCAGCTCAACGGCTCTTAAAGCAAGTGGTCCATTTTTAAGTAACAACAAAGAACGTAATATTCCAAGTCCTTTACAATTGTGTACTATATTAAAATCAATGCTGCCCAATAGCTAACAAATACTTAGTTAAGCAATCAATATTCACAGAGGACTTCCAGAAAGAGAAGTCCATTCTGTCCTTTCATTTGCCCAGGGTGAAGGGAAAAAAGGAACAGAGAGCAGAGTACTGGCATGTGGTAAAGGCCACCAGAGAAGGGCTCTTCTGAACTGTACTCTGGTGCGTAGCCTTCTGGCCTACCCAGGCAGTCACGAGGAGAAAGACCCTATGTCTGTCACTCCCTCTCAACATTCAAGCTACTCATTCTCTAGGAAAATCTATCAATCAGTCTCTTAGCCCCCTCCCCACCACTTTCTCTGTCCTATTTCAAAGGCATACCCTATATGTGCTTATATAAGCTCACAAGATGGATTAGATCCTACCTTGTAGGAAGGTAACAATTAGCCAAAACAGACGCTGCTCTCTCACCCTGATTTCATACAGTCTGCTTCCTAACACGGGAGGCAGTTAACACACTGCACCCTAAATACCCAGTCACTAAGGAGTCCTCTCTAGCTCTGACCCTTTGCCCGGTGTAAGAGGCAGCCTTACCACTTCAGTCCTGTCAATCCTGATAACAGCACTGATGTAACCCAGAGACCAATGACAGCATCTTCTTATTCTCTCTCTTTAGTCTTGGCTAAACACCCTGGTCTTGCTTTCATCTATCTCAGCTGATAATGTCTAAATTTCATCAATTTCCAAGGTAACAGTCTAAGACTTAGCATTTAAAACTCCAATACTGTTCAGTAAAATCAATATCCTAACCTTCAAAAGATGTGTGTTAAATTCAGGGTGCAACCTTTCATTTGCCAATTGTTCTTTTAGAGTCTAGTCCTAGAGTTCCAATAGTAAAATAATCCCTCAAAAATTTTAAATAAAAAATCATGGAATAATAAATGCTCCATTGCATCTTGTTTCACACTGAGTGTCATGCTGACTCTTCTTTTGGAGAATTTAAGAATGCTACAGTGATATTTAACATTTTCCCGTAGGCCAAAGAAAAGGCCTTATTAAAAGCACACACAGTTTTCATCAACACAGCGCACAATCTCTCGATCCAAGGGAGTAAAATGAGAGTTGAACATCTATCCGAGACAACAGAGCAAAAAAGATCTTATGAAATGATATAACAGGTTATTCTTCGAGAGTTCTAGCACTCAACATAATTCACACATAGGTCCCAAGAAATCCAGGACTGTGGTGATAGCTATTTGTGCTTTTCCCCTGCCCCTATAAGCAGATCTCGGGCTCTCAAAGCAACATTAACAGGATATAGTTAATTTGCTCCTTGGTATGAGTCACATAAGCCTTAAGATCTTAGGTAAAACCACCTTAACAGAGCTATCTCACAGTCATGACAAAAACAAGGACCTATATCACTGGAGTGATCTACAGTGAAGGAGGGGTAATTGTAACTGGGCCCCATTTTTCAGCAAAAGTGGATTTCATGAATCACATTGGACCATCTGGCTCCCCATAAGGGTCACTGGCCCCAGGGAATATTCTTCAGGTCTCACCCATGGGCCCCAGTACCCCTCTAGGTTATAGAAACACAATAATACCTAACATTTATTAAATTCCTACTATGTACCAGGCATTGTTGAAGACTCATGCATTTACTCATTTAATCCTCTTGTTAACTCTGTAAAGCAGGAACTACTGTAATTACCATTTTACAAATGAGGCAACACAGTAGTTAAACAACTTGCCCAGAAGTATTGAACAGTCACTGCAAGGAACTGAAGCCATTCTATCCCACGTTCAGGCCAAGTCACTCTCCAGAACATTGTCTGAATAGTGTGCATAACCTCAGTTTCAAGATTCTTACTCAACTACCAACACCTCTTTTCCCAGCTCACTCCCTCTAATATTCTGACTCCACCAGGACAACTAATTCATTGATCCTATTACCTTTTCATTGTCCCTCCTCCTGCCCCCCGCCATGTCCTCATTTCTCTCACTAGTCATTACAATTACTCACAGGAGTCAATTCCCTTCCTTCTATAACAGGCGTCCTCAAACTACTGCCCGCGGGCCACATATGGGTGTTTTTGCGCGTTTGTCTTTTTACTTCAAAATAAGATATGTGCAGTATGCATAGGAATTTGTTCATAGTTTTTTGTTTTTTTTTTAACTATAGTCTGACCCTCCAACGGTCTGAGGGACAGTGAACTGGCCCCATGTTAAAAAAGTTTGAGGACCCCTGTAATATCCACTAAACAAACAAAAAAACCCCATGGTTAACACCAACTCCCTGCCTTCTCCATGCCAGCACGCAAGGAGCTGAACATAACTGACAACTCAAATTGCACACACACAGGTGGGCTCACTTGACATTCATTATCAATAACCCAAGAGAACCCTTGGTATCGCCTAGAATCCTATGACATTTTATTCTATCATTCTCCAGGATGATTTCTTAACACTTTCTCCTTTGTCCTTAAATCTCTAACATCTCCTTTCCTTTCCTCACTCTCAGCTGAAGATCTTGGCTATTTCACTGAAAAATTAAAACGACCAGAAGAGAACATGCATTCGCATTCCCACCCCATCCACCAACCTGCCCGCATCTGTGCTGTCCTGTCTTCCCTCCTGCTACTGTGGAGGCACTGTCCGTCTGCCCATGCTCCACTTAAGCCCACCCCTTCCCATCTTTTCAGGATCACGGTTCCAGCAACTTTCTGCTCCCTTTCCTGTGCTAAAGTTTCTCTTTGTATAGTATCATTTCTGGCAGAATGCATGCCTTTATTTCTCCCATCTTCAAGAAAACAAAATAACTTTTCTGACTCCCATACCTGCCCATTTTACTTCTGTGCTTTGAAATAAATCTCTGGGGAAATAAAGAAAAAGTTATTCTATACTCCGTCTCTCTCATCTCCTCTTGAGCCCACTTTAGTACTGACTGCAATGACCTCCACCTTGCAGACTAAAGACAGAGTCTTCACCCACTTTCTTGAAACCTGTCTCGTGCTTCCAGGACCCCCTTCCCTCTTGCTTCTCCTCCTGGAAACCTTTACCATGTCTGTTGCTGGTTGCTCATTATCTCCCTAACCAGGAAAGGCTGGACTGCCAGAGCTCACACCTCACACACCAGGCTCCTGGCCTTGAAAGTCATTTATAGACCAACAACTCCCAAATTTATAGCCAAACCAGAATTCTCCCCTAAATCCAATGGCCTACTTGAGATCTCCACTCAGATGCCTATTAGAACCTCAAACTTTACATGTCTAAAAGGGAACTGATGATTCCATTCCCTCCCCCAAAACATGTGTTCTCCTATAGTTTTCACCATCTCAGTAAAGGATATAGCACTTTTCCATTGGCGATGGTCAAAACCTCTTTAACTTCTATCCATCTGCAAATCCTGCTGGCTCTATGTTCAAAATAAAAAGGAAATTTGATACATTCTCATCACTCCCAGGTCTAAGCAGCCATTACCTTTCCCCTGGACTTCTTCAACTACTCCTTTAATGGTACCCCTTTATCTGTCCTTGCAGTTAGAGAAATTCTTTTAAAATGTGGGTCAGATCGGTTCGCTGGTCTGTTCAATATCCTCCAGTGGCTTTCCTTCTTACCAAAGCCCTCGTGATGGCCTAAAGCCCTCCCTGATCTGTCCCCACTCCCTTCACTTTCTCCTAAGTGTGGAGAGAGGCAGCAGGAGGGGCTGGAAGGAGAGCATTAGTGGGGGCCTGAGGGCCCTCACAGAGGCTGTCTGCCAGTGCCTAAAGAGAAGCAAAGAGAAAGCCACTGCAAACAGGAAGAGAAGGGACCTTATTAGGCAGAGGCAGAAAGTTCAGCAATGCTGATGCCTGTGGCAACATAGAAAATGAAAAATGTACCTAATGAGCTGGATGATCCAGATAAGGAGATTTCCAGGTAAACTGTTGAAAGTACCAAGTGGCTTCATTTTGCTGCCTATAATAAAATGCAAGTGGAGAGAGATAAGCTAAAAATAAAAACTATTAAAATATCAAGGATCCAGGACTTAGTGGTCTTGAAAATAAACTTTTCTCATTCCTAGTCTTATCAGAAGTCAAACAGTGCTAACAGTTAAGAAATGGCTCCTGGGCAAAGACTGAATCCAGCTTGCTGTCAGGAAAGCATTATATAACTGTAAAACCCTTCATTAAGTCCTCAAAAAAGATTTAATATGATGCCTCGTAAATCTTTTCAAGATAAGAAAAGCTTCTCTAATAATCTTAAGGGCACTCTCTTCCCCAGCAACCTTGTATGGGATCTAAGGTACAGAAGAGCTCATTTCAAAGCAATTTGTGGGTGTGGCCTTTGTCTTACGAAGTCGATTCATAAGAAATCTACAAAGTTTTTTAGAAGAATTATACCAGCTTGGGTTGAGGGGGACAGAGATACTACAAACTGAAAAGAGGCCTTTAGACTTCCAATCCTCATCAGGCAAAATGCAGGCTGAGAACACTACCCAGCTGCAAATGCATGCTACTTTTTAAGGAACAAGAAGGAGAGCCCAGAGAACAAAACTGATAGCTAGAAGACAGGGCCAATCACCACTGTCAGCAACTTGCAGGCAGTGAGACCAAGCCCTAATCAGAGAAATGCCTACATGTGCCCGGCTAGATTTCACAACTGTTATGGACTAGTAACTGCTGCGTGCCTCCTGTTCCCCCTTCCTAACTGGAAGCATTTATACTGCTATCCTATGCACTGTATGTTGCACTGTTTGCCCCACTACTAATGTTGAATGGAGGGTAGCACATACATCTTTCTTATCTTAATTCACACGTCTTCAGATCAAAAGGAACTATACTCAAGGAGTTCAACTTGAAGAAAAATACCCAGAGAGTCTGATTCGATAAGATTAAGACTTTAAGCTTGACACCAATGTCATAATAAATAAGAAATTTGGGAGGCCCTGGAAGGGATGTGTGCATTTTACATGTAGGAAAAATATAACTTCGGGCCAGAAGACAGACTCTCATGTTTTAAAAACTTGTCTTCAAATTAGTCAATGCTATTCCTATGAAAAGGTGTAATATTTCCTCCCTTTAAATGTTATCTGGCCGCCTCTTTACTTCGAATCAATAGAATGCAATAGAAGTAACACTTTCTGACTGGAGACTGAGTCATAAAAGGTGATACAGCTTTGGCTCCTCCCTGTGCCTCCCTCCCTCCCTCTCGTCCTCTGGAAGCTCGCCACTGAAACCAACCACCGTGTGGTGAGGAAGCCAAGCGACCACACAGAACGTCTGCATGCAGGTGTGTTCCAGCCCCAGCCCAGGTCACCATCGGCCACCAGACACATGCCTGAGACTCCAGAGGCCTCCAGCCTTCAAGCTTCTCCAGCAGATACTAAGTGGAGCAGGGATGAACGGTCCCTGCCAAGCCCTGCCAAAAGCCATAGATCTGTGCGACTGTTTCAAAGATCTTAGGGCCAGAGCAGCTAATAACCAATGTGTTTGGATTTCTTCCTAAAAATGAAAATAAACATAGTTTTAGAGATGGAAGATTCTGTGAGAAAAGTGCTGAATCCTGTAAATGGACTCTCAGATAATGAATTTTGGCTGCTAAGATACTTCAGTTCTTCTTAGCAAGTTTTGTGTACATTTTGGATAAGTTGCTACACATTTCTAAAATCTGGATAAGTGAGACACCACCGTATAGACTATGAAATCTTTTTTCTTTTCTTTTCTTTTCTTTTGAGACAGGGTCTTGCTCTGTTGCCTAGGCTAGAGTGCAGTGGCATCATCACCACTCTCTGCAACCTCAAACCCTTGGGCTCACGTGATCCTCCTGCCTCAGTAGTTGGAACTTGTGGCACCACACCTGGCTGAGTTTTCATCACTATGTTGCTCAGACTGGTCTCAAACTCCTGGCCTCAAGTGATCCTCCTGCCTCAGCCTCCCAGACAGAGTGCTAGGATTAGACATGAGCCACCACACCAGGCCAAGATCATTTTATCTTGAAATAAAATCCTAAATTTACCATGTCCTGAAATTGTAGTAATTAAAACATATACATGGTTAAGTTAGGGTTTGTTCAAAATCTGTCCCAGTAGCTGAATGTCAATGTAGTTGTAGTTAACAAGTTTGGCACAGAGGAGCCAAGCCAACTCAGAGAGCTATGACGTAAGTAGGGCCTGTGTGCCTTGCTCAGCACCACCCCACACAGCTGTGCCCACTCCAGAGTGCCCAGCTAGCACAGCTGCGTGTGTCGGCCTCGCCCCTCCTCTTCTGCACTTGTAGTCTTTTCCCCCTAAATGACCGCATCTAGTCTCATGACTTTAAATACCTGGGAACTCCTAAACGTGATCGAACCTCCCAGGAGCCCAAACTACTTGCCTAACATCTCTTGGATGTCCAATGGACATTTTAAGCCTCACAGATTCAAAACAGAACAGCTGACTCTTCAAACCCCAAAACCAGTTCCCCCTTCAGAGCCTGTCGCTCCTCAGTATAAAACTCCCAATAGATTCCCATATTGTAGCCGACCGGAGGCTCCTGGGCCATGTATCATGTGGACCCTGCCCACCTTCCCACTTCCTCACCCCCTTTCTCACTACTATCTAGCGTCACTGTTCTTCCTTTAAGTTCCAGAACACCTTATAGTTGTAGCTCGCTTAGGGCCTCTCCACCAGCTGTTCCTTCTGCCTGCCACACTCCTCTACTTCTTGTCACATCTTATAGTGGCCTTTTCTGACCACCCAGTGGAAGGAAGCCCTTATACTGCTTATACTGCCCTTATACTGTGTCACTCACGATCTTATTTTCAAAGCGCTCATCACTACCTAATATCTGAACATATATTTTTGGTCTGTCTCTGCCCTGGAAACAAAGTCCTTGAGACCACTGTGCTAAGCTAAGCTCCTATATATACATCATCAGCTTTTAAAAGGCCTACTTTTGTTAATTCATAAGGCAACTTTCAAAATTCATAGTCCAAAAGACAAAGTAGGTAAGTCTAAATCACCCAGAAAAGCCCAACTTTCAACAATCCCTATAAGGCCCTCTCTTACTAGAGCAGGTCTACAAAAAAGACAAACTCAGCCTTTAGTACTGCAATATATCTGAAATTTTTATAAAATTTTTATCTGAATTTTTATAAAATTCAAGATAAAATAATATTCCATAAAATACATTTTATTAGTAGGCTACTGGCACGTCCCAATTAAAGTACTTATTATATTCATGGAGAAAATCCTCTTAAGATTCAGAATAAGGTTAGATCAAGGTTAATTCATCAGAGGTTTGTATCAAAATTCTAGACTTGAAAAAAACTAGTTTTCTATGATAATCAAGAAAATGTCTAAAATCATTAACTCTAAAAGTAACTGCTTTCCATTAGCCATTAATCAACTGTCTGAAATTCCATCCTTTATAGTTCATTCTGATTTAACCAGGAAGGAGGACAGTCTAATTTAATAAAATGGTCCTACTAAAGGAATCAGCAATTGTTCCTTTCACGTGTTTACATAACTAAAAAGGTATGGATCACACAAATTTCTCTGGTACCTGTTTTACTGATAAACAACACTTAGCATACCTGTGAACCTTGTTTTATGTATAAAAACATAACACACACACACACACACAAATATTTAAATGTATGTATGTGTTGAGGTTTGTCATTCCTTATAGTTCTGTTTTAAATTATTTTACACCTTTGTCATATTCAACTGCTCTTCCTTTTAATCCAGTTTTGATGGGGGGAAAAAAAAAAGACACTGGGTGCCATTGATGAAAAATCACTTTCTATATAAGACAAAATTCTGTCCCTCACCTCCATAAACCTGGAAAACAAATTTATTAAAGCTGTAGGGTAAAATATATTATAAATATATTAATACATTATATTAATATATTATCATATAATATATATAAAATATATAATATTATATGTTATAAAATACATTATTATATATGAGATACACTCATACCTATTGTGATCAATGATTTAAGGGAAAAAGAAAAACTATAAAAGGATTAAGTTCAAGGTATGTCATGGAGCTGATTCTAGACAAATATAGGTCCTTTGAGAGCATTTTTGAACCCATGTCAAAAGCAACACATACAACAAAGAAGCTGAGACTCAATCCAAGCATGCTCTGCTTTTCCCAGGCACTTCAGTGAGGAAAGTATGCAGTGCACCAAGTGACTCTGTGCGTGCCATTTGGGAGGCTTCCTTCTCAGCACGTCCAAGGATTCTTTCAAGCATGTCAGCTCCTGAATTCTCATGATGTATCATATGACTGTGCTCAGGAGAGATCAGACCCACTCTGAACAGAAAAATGTTCCAGAAAAACAACCTCTCTCCCTTTCTTATTAGACACTGTTCAACTATAGAGAAACAGAAAAATCTTTTATTGAAAGTACTGTTGATAATAAGCTAATTTTTTAAAATCATGGGATCTACAACCATACAGCTATGGGTGATACCGCCTGGACCCAGGTCCTCATACAAAATACCTCCTTCTATTACATAGCATACTACCCTACCTCTCATTAGGCAGGAATATTCAAAGTAGTACCTGGTAGCTGCCAGCACATGAAAAATATCCTCTATCTATAATTCCTTATAATCCCATAAATTTCCAACCTAATTTCCTAACATCTCTGTAAAGCTTTTTCTTTGTTGTTTTTTGATATAGGTAAAATCTGGTTTAAATGAACAATAGAGAAGGCCTTTAATAAGAGAACCAAGGTGATAAATTCAAAGAACTGCAGGACAGGAGGGAAGACACAGAAATGGAAAGGGAGGTGGGGGAGGAGCTCTTGTCAGGGCTCTCCCCTCCCATTGGCTGCCCATACTGTCCAGGTGAGAGTTCTTCCATTCAGCACCATTACAGATCACCTGCTCACAGCAACAGTGGTGGAAACAAAGCAGTGAATAGGATTCAATACTCCCGCAGGCAGGAAGGTCAGTCAAAAACTCTTAGAGAAATCCAAGCTAATCTTCTGGCACCTAAAAATCAGAGATGGAGACTGATTCTAAATAGGATAGTAGGTGACCATGAGTCCTGTTTATACCAGTTGTCCCACCTAGTTATTAACAGTGCCCCTTTCCACTCTCAAAGTATCCTGGACTGGATGGTGGATTGTATGGTCACTCTAGGCATTAAGGAGTAGAATGACAGAACTTGGTGACTCGTTAGCTATGACGGAAGGTGAGACGATGTAACCGGGAATGACACCCAAGATTCAAGCTTGAGCAATCAAGTGGATGGTGGTGACATTCACTCAGCTATTCCAACAAAGGTGCATCCACCTGAGGGATGCTATAGTAAAGATGTCCCAACGGATACACAGGCAACAAATAGTTTTATTAAGGAACTTAATTGCCAGATCCTCAGCTTCCATATACACTCTTAGTCTACACCTGATCAACCTAAGAACAGACCTGAAATTAAGATAACATATAAGTCCTCCTTTCCCACTGCACTCCCCTTTCAAAATTCTCCTTTCCCAATTTACTGTAAAAAAAGCACCTTTCACCCATGTCAAGCCTCTATAGCACATTGCCTCAGGGTGTGAAAAATCCCAGGAGAAACAGTAAGACTTTTTAAATTCTGGTGGTAGAAAAGTTGCCTTTAATGAAGACACCACAAACCAGAATAAAGGGTTTTATATCTTTCTCTACATTGTACAGATTTTGGGGAAGGACTAGGTAAAGTTTTAGAAGCACGGTTTGGCCCACAGTTAGGTGGTTTTGAAATGAGATATGTTACAGAGTAAAGCAAGCAGGGAGTGATGATTTTTTTTAATGATCTTGCAACTTCCATCCTCCAGCTATTGTCAAAATACACATGACTCATGAGGAGGAAACCCATAAGAATAAAACAAAGTCCTGATAAGACTTAACTGAAGACAGACCTGCCTCATCTAGGTGACAAAATGCTGTGCCTTATCTGTCTAGCCATCTTGGGAATAGAATTCCAAGTGAAATGCTTTTCACAGAACACAAGTTAACATTTTCATTTAAACTGACAAATGACAGGAAGCAAGTGAGTTTGGATGAGAGGTTTAATGACGACTGGCTTTGCCAAAGAGTTACATGTTGGACACCTTCCATGAGCTGAATGAACTAAATCTGCAGCTACAAGATTCTGATGAAAGCATAAAGTACATAATTAGATAAAAAGCATTTTTATCAAAAATCTTATATTGGCAAATATATGTATTGCTGAAAGTAATACATTTTTGACTCTCGTCCAGCTATATTAGATTGAATCAAGTGCCTCTAAGTAAAAGAAAAAAGCATAATTAATAAGTCTTGGTAAAGCATTTATGAATACATTTCCCAAAAATTATGAAGTTGAATTACTTTATAAAGATTAACAAATTTTAAGTCAGGTGGGTTTTTTTTAAAAAGTGGGAAGTGTTAAGAAAGGTTCAGTTTCCATTTTTGTTTTGTTTTAGAGACAGAGTCTCATTCTGTCTCCCCAGGTAGAGTACAGTGGCATCACAATAACTGACCACAACCTCAAACTCCTGGACTATAAGTATGTGCCACAACGTCAGCTAATTTGTTTTATTTTTGGTAGAGATGAGGTCTCACTCTTGCTCAGGCTGGTCTTGAACTCCTGAGCTCAAGCAATCCTCCCACCTTAGCCTCCCAGAGTGCTAGGATTATAAGCGTGAGCCACGGCACCTGGCCGATCCGTGGTTTTGAATTCACTGCTTTTAACTAAATTGAAGGAGAACCTAATAGGAATGGTCTGAGAAAACACTACTCGCAGGACTATAAGCAGTAGAGTTAGAAGGAAAGATGACTGCTTTGTGTTTGAGGTACCTCAGAGATACAAAAAATAATTTTAGATGAAGGATCACTATGTGATTTTTTTTTCTTTTTTTGGCCTATAATGCAGAAAGAGTTCAAGGAATTGAGTAATCTTCCTTTAGCAAAACTCCTTCCTTTTCTACCTATTTAAATAAATAAGGTTACTCAGTACTCATAACTATAAAAACAAAATATAGGAATAATATTATTGCTAAGCCTTATCTCACTCCAAAAATATAATAATCTAGGAGTACCTGGACTAATTAAGACAAAGCCCCATTCATTAAGAGATGCATTTCTAATATATGCTTATTTTTTTCATTTAATAATTATAAAAATGAGTATTTTGTAGTTTTAATTAACTGTATGATAACCATTGCTGTACTAACTACCCTTAAGGCTCAATAACAATTAGAGCCTTAAGGTCTCAGAAAATAAAAGTCCAACTTATATATATGATGTTATGTATGAATATATTTTATTAGTAAAAATATAAGAAAATTTTATAGAGAAAATAGAATAGAAATATAAGTTTAAGTACAAAAAATAAAGAACATTTCTGACTTCTAGGAAAGAACTTGTTCATGTATTTTTTTAAAGACAGATGAAGAATACAAAATTGCTATGATATACAGATTCACTGGGTACATTTAAGAGTAGTATGACAATTCAATTTTACAATGTCAATATTAATGAGAAATCAAAGATTTGCATCTACTAAAACTTATAAAATTTTTACTCTGAAGCTAAAATTATATGTAAGTACATGTTTTTTTAAAAAAATTCTTTAAAAAAAATCACTGCTCTTAGGTACATTTAAAAAGGAACAGATTTAGAGAGGAAGATGACGACTTCAGTTTTGAATACATTGTCTTTGAAGTACCTGAGGGGCATCCAAGTGGTGAAGAAGAGCTAACACCTGCTGAGCACGCAGCTTCAAGCACCAGTCTGGGTATTTTATATAGATTCCTTCAATCCTCACTATCACCCTGTGAAGCTAGTATTGTCACTACCCCTGTTTCATAAACAGGGGGACCGAGGAATAGAAAAGTGGGGAAGACTCAATGCCACACAGCTCTCCCTGGTAGTTGACCATGGTCTGAACCCAGACAGCCTAGATCCAGAGCCTGTATTCTTTACACAGCGTGATGCCTCTTGAGATATCTGGGTTGAGGACATGAATTTGAGGGTCATTAGTCTTTTGATAGTAATTTAAACCATGAACACGCGGGATTACCCAGAAGAGTAACACATACTCATTGGCAGGAAAACGAGAGCTGCAGTGCTGTGGAGCCCTACGCACATGCTTCTTGGCACTCCCTTCCAGGGCCCTGGACTCTTGCAAAGCCACCAGCCCTGGTTGTTTCCCAGTTACCCTTCATGTCTTGTTGTCAGTACCCTCGCGCTGCCACACTGCTTATGATGTTCTTCATAAAGTCAAGGGCTACCCAAGACGTCCTTTCTGTTTCTTCATCTTTTCCCTCCATTCCTCCACCAGATGCTCGAAGACACCTCAGACAGCAAACATTCCCATTTGTAAAAACAGCATGACAATCTTCAATCTTCTTTCCTTCCTTTGCAACAGGACCCACATAATCACTTACACACATTTTATCAGTCATCACGGGTGTGTGCCAGCACACACAATCCCAGAAGGTGCAGAAAGAGCACCATTACTCACAGGAGACACTGCAGACTTGAGCCTGCCTGCTGGTGCTCACAGTGCATGAGGGTCGTTTTTGTTCAGCAACACTCAGGGCATTTGGAAGCATTGGGGAGAATACAAAAATATACACAGTTTAGTTTATAAGGAAATTATTTAGTTTAGCTTTTAAGGAAATTATTTCAGAGACAAACAGCATCAGAAGGGGTAGCATTAAACGTGTGAGCCTATACAGAGAGCATAAGGAAATCAAGGACAAAATCCTGGTGAATATCAACATTTTATGGAAGAGGCAGAGGAACAGCAATCATGAAGACTGCACACGAACAACTAGAAGAAAACTTGAAAAGAGGAAAACAAGGAGAATATGGTGTCATAAGGACAAAAGGAAGAGACTTCAAGGAGTGAACCAGTGTTGATGCAGCAGAAGGGCTGAGTAAGAAGGGCTGAGTATCTTGGATTTAGCAATGGAGGCGGGCGGTTTCGTGGTGAGATGGGCAGCAAAGATGAACCGTGAGAAGTTTAGGAATGCAGAGGATTTCGGAAGTGGAGGCAAAGAACTTCCACAAGGTTTTCTGGAGTTTAGCTGTGATGCAGAGGGACCCAAACATGGGAATAGGGGAGGGGAGGTTTAAATGGGGGAGACCTGAACACCCCGAACACTGATGGGAAGGAAGGAACAGAGAGGGGAGGTTAGAGACACAGAAGAGAAGCAGCCAGAGGTGGCAAGATCCAGGTGAGAGGCACTGGTGACAGGAGAAGAAATCACCAGTAAGAAGCAACTAAGTGTGCCTGAAGGTGGGGTAGTCAAGGTGGGAAGTCTCTGGTTGCTTTGATGGTCATGGTGAAGCAAAGGAAGAGCTCACTGGGGAAGAAGATATTTATGTGCTGCCTTTATCTGCATGGTTCCCGTTTTCCCCTTTCTGGGACTTCTGAGGCAAAACAGGTAGCAAATCCAGCAGCCTGATTCTCAAAGCCATGTTGATTTCCATACTCTGAAAAAAGCTCTAATTATATATAACTTCTGCCTTTGAAGGAGTAATTTGTAAAGAAGCTTCAAATGCTAATGGTAAAATAAGACACAATTATAATTTCTGGAAGTGATCTGTAAATTGAACCAAAGCGCTAATGTAAGAGACCTACATCCTGGCAGTCTGCATGGTCTAGATCAAGAACAAACCTGGAAAAAAAAAAAAGCAAACAAAACTAATTCTTGGTGATATGTCCGAATAGTGGTTATCCTGAGTAATAGTGACTGTAAGGGAATACAAGTGATATGATGGGTTGAAACTGTATCTCAAAGTGATTTGTGATTACAATTAATTATATGTATGGGTGCATGTAGAAATTCATCAGGGTGTACACTTAAGATTTGCCCCCTACTCCTAGATTTGTGAGCTGCAGAACAAAAAAAAAAAAAAAAGAGAGAGAGAGAGAGAGAAAAAAAAAGTGAGAAGTTTAAAAATAATTTAAAGAAAAAAAAAAGATTTGCACTTTATGCATTTTCTACCTCAATATTGGATACCTCACTGAATAAAGAGACAAGACTCTACCAAAAAAAAAAAAAAAGAACAAACCAGGATGACACGAGTCAGAGTAGGACAGAAAAACAGGCTCTGTGCCCCTGCCAAGTGCCTTCCCTTTTAAAACTAATTTTAAAGCCAGAAGTAATATTGAGATATCACATTCATCCTTAATATTGCTTTCAATATCAACAAAACTCATCCTCAAAAATCTCAAAAGCTGTTTAAGAATCTAGAGTTTTATCTTTTTTCTTCAGTATGTTTCCCTCTTCCCCCATTCCACTTTTTAGAAGATGTACATCACTACCAATATTTTCTCTCACCCGAGTTTCAACAGGAAAGGCCTTTTACGTGTTTAACATCTTATAATCTACGAAGAGTTTTCATGCATTCCGAGTTGGTCCTACAACATTCCTGAAAGTTGAGGAGAAAACAAATTTGATCCTCAATTTAGAGATAAGCATATCAAGATTCAGACAAATTGACTTGATCATGCATTAGCAGACACAGGACTCAAACCTATCTTGTAACTCCAAAGGTAGCTATCTATTCCACCAAATCACAATTCATGTATAACAACTCTGAAAGCCCAAAAGATGGTTCAAGTTCCTGTCAACCTCAGATTAATTTCAAATTCACCAGTTCTTTAAAGTGAAGAAGTCTGTGCTGCTGCAATTTCAAGTCTCTGCCTATCACTATAACAGATCTTGCCATCCCTCTCCCACAAGGAGCCTAAATACTTTTGAAGCAGCAACTAATATTGCCCATAAACATCTGAGGATGCACATGCAGCTCTAATCACAAAGAAATCCTAAGCACTCGGGGCAGAGGATGTATGATGTTATTACTCAGGGAAAGTAACAGTGTTTCAGGTTTCTGCCTAATGTGAAGAACCCAAACAAGAAAGCCCTCATATCCCCCCCTCCCCCGAGCAAGCAAGACTAAAACTCTTCCCACTGTATCTAAGAGTATTAGTTTCCTTTCACTGCTGTAAAAAATTACCATAAACTTGGTGGTTTAAAGCAACTGAAATTTATTATCTTACAGGTCTGGAGGTGAGAGGTCCCAAATGGATCTCACGGGGCTAAAATCAAAGTGTTGGCGGGGCTGCGTTCCTTCTGGAGGCTCTAGGAGAGAATCTGTTTCCTTGCCTTTTCCAGCTTCCAGGGGCTTCCAGAACGCCTTGGCGTGAGGCCCCTTCCAATAATTGCATCTCTCTGACCTCTGCTTCTACTGTTGCATCTTCTGACTTCTCCTCTTTCACATATGAGGACAATTGTGATTACAATGGTCTCACCTGCATAATCCAGGATAATCTCCCCATCTAAAGATGCTTGACTTAATCACATCTGCAAAGTCCCTTCTGCCATGTAAGGCATCACATTCACGGGTGCCAGGGATTGGGCCGCAGCACACGGAGAAAGCCGGAGTCCATTCAAAGCAAAGACACACCCAGCGCAGCTGCCGGGCCCTATGAGGGAACAAGATAACCCTGCAGGCAGAGGTGGCAGCTAAACTTGGTGATAGGCAGTCCTAGGACATACTGCGGGGAGCAAACTTCTCTAGAAGTGCTGCCCTTCTGCATTCATGGTCAGTATTTTAAGAGAATATTAAATATTTATAACTGTAAGTGACAGGATCATTAGACAAATCCAGGTCTGACTCCCGAGTGCATTTTTATAATCCCTATCACAGACTGCCTCATACCTAGCTCAAATCCAAGCTGGGAATTTTCTGTAAATTGAACCAAGGCCCTGATAGAAGAGATCGACATCCTCACACAGACTAGTCTGAATAAGAATGATTCTGGATAGCACAAGGCAAATAGAATAGAAAATAGGCTCTATGCTCAGGCCAAGTGCTTTCCCTTTGTCTTTATGCAAAGGAACTACAAGTATGCAAACCCCGTGTTGTGCCTTTAAGAAGTCAGTTGGTTTTTTTTTTTTAATTTATTTTTAGCAGAGACAGGGTCTCCCTATGTTGCCCAGGCTGGTCTCAAACTCCTGGCCTCACGCAATCCTCCCACCTCAGCCTCCCAAAGTGCTGGGTTATTAAGGGCATGAGCCACCACACCTGGCCGAGAGGTTGGCTTTTATAAAAGACTGAGTTAATGTGTGCACCTTTCATTCCATTGTGTTAAATTCAGTCTCAGTAAACACACCCAGGTGAAGAACTGTTTTTATTTCTTAAGAGTTTCTTTTACAGAACCTACCCGAGAACCAAAGTTAAGAAATTAAGGTGCCCAGAGTGTTCCAAATCAAGTCAGCTGTGCTCCTTAGAGCTGCGGTCCCCAACTCCCAGATGGCAGACCAGTACCAAGTCAGTGGGCTGTTAGGAGGCAGGCTGCACAGCAGGAGGTGAGCGGCGGGCAAGCAAGTGAAGTTTCATCTATATTTACAGCCGCTCCCCATCGCCTAGCATCACCGCATGAGCTCTGCCTCCTGACAGCTCAGCAGCGGCATAAGATTCTCATAGGAGCAGGAACCCTACTGTAAACTGCACATGGGAGGGATCTAGGTTGCAGCTCCTTATGAGAATCTAATGCCTGATGAGCTGAGGTGGCACTGAGGCGGTGATGCTAGCACTGGGGAGTGGCTGCAAATACAGATTATCACCAGCAGAGAGGTCTAACTGCACAATAAATACAATGCACTTGAATTATCCAGAAACCATGCCCCTGCCTCCATCTCCGGTGGAAAAATTGTCTTCCAGGAAACCAGTCCCTGGTGCCATAAAGGTTGGGGACCTGCCATCTTAGAGAGAAGTCTGCTTCAACAAGGTATATTTCCGTCTAGTTGTTACTCTTTACACATGGGTAATACCTGAATCAATGCATTTGTTACATGAATTTCCCAAGACTTGGTTTCATGAAATGTATAGCTATTAATAACAACACTTGACTTGTGCCTTTTTAAAAATATGTATTGTTCCAGGCAGTGAATTCCCTTTCCCCTGAGCTCCTGAGACACAGAACACCCTCACAGATGGCCTGCACATATCAGGCATTCACTAAGCAACTGCTGAATGACCACAGGAACACACAAACCCATGAAGTCCCAAATAACCCCTCTTGCCACAGGGTCAATCTGAGATGTTTACTTATTGAAAAATGCCATTCAACTCCTCTCTCAACAAACATTAAGTATGGAGATTGCATAGAAAAAGAATTCTTTAGTACCCTAAGTCTGCAAAACCTTTTCATCAGGATACTATAGTGGTTGAAAGGCACTGGAGATGTGCTGACTTGGGTTTGAATTCTGACAGTAACACTTGTGCTGGCTATCTGACCTTGGGAAAGGTGCTTAACCTTCTTAGCTGGTGTTTCTTCACCTCTCACGGCATGATGGTATTTACCTTGTAGGGCTGTTCTGAGCTTGTGATAGCTCATGAGGAGTGTTTATAGTTCCCAACGCACTGATGATGATGATGATGATGATGATGATGATGGGGTGGGGGTCCTGCTGCTGCTGAATGATGAGTTCCAGGCTTCGCAGACAGTAAGTTCCCTGCCATGTGAGGCCCATCCATTCTGGAAACATGTTCATCAGGTATGTTGCTCTTCAGCTCTTCCGAGCAGCCACCTATCTTCTCATGCAACTCATAGTAATCTGCAAGATGGGCACAAAGCCCTCCCTGATACTTTTTTTACCTTCTGCCACTGCCAGTCCCAACTCACATGCTTATATTTTGCTTGTTGACCACAACTGCAGGCTGCCTAGCCTGTTCCCTTCCCAGCCCCAGCCAGAGTTTCAGCACGGCCCGAAAATATGTTCCATGGCTCATATAGAGAGAGGGAAAGGAGGGAAAGCCTAGTGCTTTTCACTGGGAGCCATCTCTCCTTCCCTAGTCATTTTCTTTACTTTTATCTGCAGATCTACCACTTTCTTTTTTTTTATATGCCCCCCTAGAGTTGACCTAAGTGGTCAACCTTATTCTCACCACCTCCCACAATTAAAAGGAATCAGGCAATACATTTGAACATGCAAAAACTAGGCAATGTTTACAAACTGTTTTATCTGAGTTTACCAGCAAGAAATAACACAAACTCAGAAAGCAAAGAATGCTTTTTTCATTTGCACACCTGATATTCTTACCACATCAAAACAATGACTTAAGAGTTTGCCTTTTTAATTTCATTTGCTCCTAAAAACTGTATTATAAACACTAGCACAAATGCCAAACCTTAGAAGGTAACACTAAAAAAACATTGGTCTTAATATAAACCCTACAGAACTTTCATTAAACTATCAATGCTAACTGCTAGTTATTTTGCAACAATCAGGGCCATTGTTTTGAAATTCTCTTGCTTTTCGTATTTTCTTTTCTTTGCTAAGTAAAAAAGAAAGAGAATGAGAGAAAGAGACAAATAAGGTCTATATAACTCTAGCAAGAGAGTAGATGTTTCCAGGCAAGGTCTGACATACTAGATAATATCAAGAAACTGTAGTTTTCTCTGCTAGAAAAAATGTTATTTCAAAAATAAGAATGTAACGCAAGATGTCTTCTATAACCTTCAATTTAATCTTTCAGTATAGATTTACAGTTCTGCTATATTTACTTGTGGCCTATATATAAGATAGAATTCAGTGAACTTCTGAAGACATCCATTCCCTTTCTTTGCCATATGCATTAATGACCAGCAGCCTTTAGAAAGTTATGTCTTTATTTTTCCATTTTTTTTTATTTCAGCATCTTATGGGGGTACAAATGTTAAGGTTACATATATTGCCCATGCCCCAAAAAGTTATGTCTTTCTATGGAAAGCTACCCAAGACACTCAAATTTTTCACTCCTACTTTGTGAAATCCTCCTGTAAGACAAATTTATAGAACTAAAGAAAAGTCACAAGTCACCACCATCATCAATAGCATTCCATTTGCCTGTCTCTTTTCATCCTGGGACATTCCTGGGACCAGAGCACAAAAACACCACTCAGAAAATCTTATCACTGAATGCACCCCAAATGACCTTGTGGAGGCCAGGAGAACTGATGAAGGAAGAAGAGGAAATCTTTATTTCAATAGCAATTGAATAGATGAAAAATAAAAGGCAAGTCAGATAGGCTATTTTTAAGGTAAGCATGAGCACTTTGCATAATGAGGCTGTATCTAACTGAGGTTAAGATCTTTCTTAGAATAAACCGAAAGTCTCATTAATGAATAAATATCCTTTCATCCTACAAAACCATCACCTCCAAAGTCTTTCCACTGTGGTGAATTTCTTAATAACTCTCTTCTGAGTTAACCCTTGTGAATAATTGACACCAGAACCAAAAGCCAGGTTGCCTTTATTGCTCTTATTCCATCAAGCTCATGAATGAAAATCTCTACTCATTTTGTAACAGCTCATTCCACTTTTAAAACTTAGATAGAAGATAGGCACTATTTTTTTTTACACTGTATGTATTTCTTCTCTTTAACCATTTCCTTTCTTAAAAAGGAATAATATCACTTCAAGAGGCTATCCACTTATCTCCTAATACACAGTGAGTGACTTACTAAGTCCTCCTAACAGCACAAATGGAAAGCACTCACTAGAATATGGCTGCAAAGCCGGAAACCACGTAAGCTCTCTGCAAAGAGAACTATACACTCCTAGAAGCTGTGAATCCAGCAATTCTATAGACTTCTGGCAGAAGAGAAAAAATGCAAAGGGATTATGAGGGGAAAACAAGTCTGAGGGTTTTCAAAGTCATTTTCAGTTACAAAGAACCTCAGCTCCTAAAACCACATTAGGAAAGGCCAGAGATAGAGCAAAATTTATAACCAGAGAAATGTAACACAAAGTCATTGTACTCACCGTCTGATGGCTTCTGTCACAGTAACGCAGCCCAAAATAATCTATCTCCACAAGGTTTATGTGACGAAATACATGGTCAAGGACAACGGAACCTTTCGTTGACTTCTGCAAAAATAATTCACGTTTTTTTTTTTAACAAGGTATCTTGTCTTTCTCAGGGGGACACAATCACGGTTCTCATCTTTTACTAGCTTTGCTCACGATGGAGCAATTTTATTAGACCACGGTTCCCTCTTTAAGTTTCGCCTCAATTACAAAGAAAAATGTGATTTAAAGCAAAGTGTATTTAAAAAATTGCTTTGGAACATAATCTTTAAATTGCAGTTTGTTTTTAAATATAAGCTTCTTTTCTTCTGGGATTATAAATTATCTTCAAGACAAAATTCTTCTTTTAATAAAGATAAGCTTTTATATGAAGAGCATCTAATAAATTCAGCAAGAAAAAAAAATACTCTGGTTAAAAAAAAAATCCCACAATTCTGTCATTTTAAAAAGCAACTTTCACCTACAGTATTAGTCTCACAAACTAATACATAAGATACATAAAATTAAAATAATAATTAAAGCTTTTCTTTTCAATCCTTAAATAATAAACCCATAGATTAAAGCTGCCAAGGCTAATGTACTGAAAAGCCCTTGTGAAGGTATTTTGCTTTATCTACTTCGCATAAGCACAGACATAAAGAAAACATTTCTCTTGGCTTCTTTTTAAACGTTGATACCTATCTTAAAAAGCTTATCTCTCTTCTCCCCTCCTACTACATGCACAGATTCTTTAAATTAAGATTCTTATCATTCTTAACATATTAAATATCAATTATTCACACATGTAAGACACACTTAATCAGCAAGCGCCACTCCACATACCACATTAACCTTGAAAATAACCCATTTCTATAGTACATGCAAGAAAATGCAGACTCTTCCTTTCTTTTGTTCCATCATTAGCAGGTATAACAGGGTAAAGAAGCTAAGAAGTCACACACCATGGAAATGATGTAGGGCTTTTGTTCAGTTGCAACTTCCCTCAGAAAATCACCAGTATGTGCTTATCCATGTATGGATACTGCACTGCTTTTAGAATACTGCACTGTTTTGGAAAATGGATTGTTAACATAAGGCAGATGTTTTGATTAAATGCATTATAAAATGGGTGATATGAAGTGATAAAAGTACACGATGAGAGAAAACAGTTCTCGTTACAAATCCCACAGGTATTTTGTCTTCCTCTAAATTACTTTGGTTAAATTTAATTGGTTCCTTTTTCAAAATCCATTAAATATTTATAAGCAAAAAGCCCTTCCATGATGGATCTTTAGGTTGTTGGGCATTTTCTGCTATAATCACAATGCCACATCCAATAGATGTCTCTTTGTGCTTGTGAATACCTGTGTGTTTCTCTGGGGCAAAAATCTAGAAGTGAAATTCCTCATGTGAAGGATTATAATACTTACAATTGCAGAGGGCACTGCCAAAAAAAAACATTACAATTCATTCAATGAGAGTATATGTTTCCCCACATCCTTGCCAACATTTGGATTGAGCAGATTTCTTCCAATCTGATTGTACAAAAAAGGGGGGGGGGGGCGCAGGGGACAGAAAAAGGAATTGTTTTAATTTACATTTTCCTGACACTAATAAAAGAAAGCACTCTTTCATGTGCTTACAGGACAATTGTATTTCCTGATATTTGGGTTAGGCATCCTCCAACCCAAAGTTTATGAGTAAATTCTCCTAAGTACTCCTAATACTTGCACAATTTTACTTAGTATATTAAGCTCTTCATTCCATCAGGAAATTATTTTTATGCTGTTCCCAAATGGATAGACAATTATACCACTATTGACCAAAAAGGCCATCATTTCCCTTTCGATTTGAAACACCTTTATCATCTACTAATGAACCCCTTTCTATCCCATGGATTAGCATTACTCCAGGTCCAATATGATCAAGATTTAATGAATTTAATTTAATATCATTTGTTTGATATTCATCTTTCTTTTTCAAAATTGTCTTTGCTAATTCTTGGACATTTTTCTCTACTCGAGGAAGTTTAGAACCAGCTGCTAATTTAATAAACAATTCCATTGCAAATTTAACTGGAATTGAATTGACAGACTGATTTGTGGGGGGCATGGATATGTTTACAAAGGGAAACCTATATGATTATCTTTTATATCCTTCAAGGAAATTTTATGTTTTTTTTCTCATGTAGTTCTTACAGAATTCTACTTAGGTTCTGTGGCAAGCAAGTTTACAAGATTCCCCGCCCCCTGCCACCCCACCACCCCACCACCACCACCAAAGATGGCCTGCCCTGCTCTCTGGAACCTGTGCCTATGATGAGATATCACTCCTGTGATTGTGTTATGTTCTATGGCACAGCTGTCGTTAAGATAGGGAGATTATTGAAGTGGGCCTAACGACATGGGCTCTATAAAGCAAAGCACTTTCTCCAGCAGAACAGGAGGGCAGAAGGAAAGTCAAATATATTCAAACCATGAGAAGGGCTCCACAGGTCCTTGTCACTTGAAAGATGGAGGGGCCATCTGAGGAGAATGGCAACAGCCTCAAGGAGCTCAGGGCAGCCACCAGCTGACAGCCAGCGAGCAAGGAACTAGAAACCTCGGTCTTACCACAAAGATGGGATTCTGCTAACTACTAAAAGAGTCTGGATGCAGATTCTTCCCCAGAGTCTTCGGCTAAGAGACCAGCTGACTAACACTTTGACTTCAGCCTTGTAGGACCCTGAGCACAGAACCTGGCTGTACCATCCTGGACCTCTGACCCACATAATTGCGAGATAATAAATGGGGTAGGTTTAAGCTCTATGTTTGTGGTAATTTGTTACACAGCAATAGAAAACTAATACAGGCTCATTCTTAGGTATTTTAGTTGTATTGTTATACTTTCTGATTGACTATCGCTAATGTATTGGAAAATAACTAATTTTCTCCATCAATCTTACTCCCAGCCATCTTGCTAAACTCTTTTCAAACAGTTTGTTTATAGAGCCTTCTCAGATAATCACATTTTCTACAAATAAGAGTTCTAGTCCTTCCTTGTCAAAACGCTGCCCCCATTTACTTCTGTTTTCTTACTGCATTGGCTGGGAACTCAATAAAAGGAAAACTGGTAATTGTGAGAACATGAATCCTTATCGTCTTCCTATTTTAATGCAACTGCGTCTAAAATTTTACCACTAAGTATAATTGGTACTGTATGGCCCCAATATACCCTTTATCAAACAGAAGATCCCTTCTATTCTGTTTTATTTGGTCTTTTTTATTCAGTTTTTATTTTTAATCAAGAACAAGTGATAACTTTATCAACTTTTTGGTAATCAGATAATTATATATGATGTTCATACTTTCATGTATCAATTACATTAAAAAAGCTTCTAATGTCAAATATTCTGGATAGAGAAATGCCCATTGTAATTCATTTTGTTCTGGGTATGTATCACACCTTCTCCCTATTTGGAGAGAATCCCCTACTTTGTGGGTCTTGGTGGAGGCAGGAGCCAGACTTCCCAACGCCTACAGCTAGACCACAGGCGCATGACCTGGTTTCGGCCACGGCCTTTGACTTCTGAGCGAGTGATTGATACAGAGGAGGAGGAAGAGTTTAGGATTAATTCATGGCAGTGGCTCCCAATAGCAAAGGGATACCCAACAGCAGAGGCGAAATCAGTTGTGATCAGCAGTAGGTGCGACTAATTTCTGGGCCAGATTTTCTAGCATTCTTGATATACTGGATAGAAACAGCCAGGCAATCCACCACCTACCTACCTCCTCCTCCCCAATGGGAGCAGTGAATGTGTATGTTTGGCCCAAGAGCCATGCTTCCATGTCCCAAGTAAAAATCCTGAGTAACGGTATGGAAAATTTCGTCCAACAGTATACTGAAAACGTCATCATGAATACAAAATTTTTTATAAGTGCATCCTTGATGTAAGTACATCAAGCAAGGGTTCTTAAAGCAAATTCTGGCTAATGTAACTATGAAAAAAATCTACTGAAGACACTGGGTATCTTGCAGGCTCTATAGACATCATCATTACCTAGGGCTTCCTCTGATCCTCATATATCCACAGCCACTAAGCCTGGAATACTCAATCATCCCTACCACCTTTCACAGTTCTCCTACCCATGTTTCGGGCTATCTATGGTTTCTACCTTCAACTGCATCTCGTTTGCCTTTCACGAATTTCTCTTACGATTTCTGGCCCACAAGACGACATTTGCTTATTTTCCAGGCTATTGTAGAAAATGCACACACATCTTTCCTGTCACTTCAAAATATTTCTGGAATGCTGGCATATGAAGCTACTATTCCATCTTGATCCAATCTCCCTTAAGGGTGCCTTCTCCTATCCAGGCACAGACAGGAAAAGATGGAACAACTAGAGCAGGTGAAGCCCCACAACTCCACCTAATTCTTCTATCCCAAACAGGTAAATGAGAAGTGGTTTATGAACAAAAGAGGAAAGAATGATGCCTGAAATTATGGCAATAAAATGGTACGGATTTTTTTTAAATATGTAAATCAAGGCTATCTTTATGCAAACTATTAATATTTTTTATGCCTCTATGTCTACTGGAAATGTTAGGGTTTTTTTCATACAATCTATAATATTTATAAAGCATAAAAATGATCTAATATTCTGCTCATGGAGAATATACACAAAAGCAAGCTTAGAAAACCAGTGCAGTTTGGAAAGTACATGGAAATTGCAAAAAATTTCATGTGGAGGAGTAAATCACCAAATGTGGAAACTTTCCAAAACTATCACTCCAAAACTACAAGAATACACAGACTGTCAATCTCTGTGACAGTTTTGCATTTGTATAGGTTCTGGTGCCGAAAATACTTTATAAATATTATACTTTAGCATATTTTGCTATCTTCTATAAAGAAACCACAAGGAAAGCATCCAATGTTATGCAATGAATCCAGTGCTAACCTGGAAAAAAAAAAGTGATGGCTCATGATTCCTTCTACCTGTTTCTGTATAGCACAGGTGTGTCCACACAAGCACCTGGCGCAGGGCCAGGCGAGTCTCAGAAATGCTGTATTTCTGTTACCACTTCAAGAAAACACTCACATGAAAACCTCTTAATTTCTCATCTGTCATACTGTTGTATGACAAGACTCAGAAAGCATGGATGCCAGTGGTTAAACTGCTACTAGGGTGGGGGTATATCCCAGTTCACATTTCTGCCAGTCCTGCCCTAACTGACCTCTTCCAATACCCCCTCCCCAAATTTGCACTTCATTTGTGTTATGCCTTCTGTCCTTTTACTTATGGATAATTTCATCCTTCATGTGAGTTCTTCATACAGATTGCCTGTTGGCCTGTATTTTGCAGTTCAGGTACAAAGGCTTCAGGTTTGTAAGAAATCACCTTTGAATAAAGAAGTTAAGAACTGACAGAGAACTAATGTGTGAACCAAAGTAGAAAGTAAAGTACACTAGGCCAGGAAGGAGTCAGTTCCAGGATTTCTTATGGAAAAAAAGGACAAGGATATTATGAAACATATGACTTCATTCATTCAAATACCTGAGTGAGTGCCTGTTACATGCCAGAAAATGATTACTCTCCAAAAGATGGAAGAAGTATACTAACAAATGCCAGAAGAGAGGAAGATGCATCCAGAATACCATACAAAATGCTGTGACAGGGGAAGTCTTTAAGCCGCCTATTGGAACCTTAAGAGAAGCCCCAGAGCTCTGGAGTGACTAAGACAGTTCTAAAAGGTGATCTCTGGAAAGTGAGACAGGGAGACTCATGGTTTTCACCAGAAACTCTTTTGTGCCTTTGACTAGTTATGAGGCACATGAGTTACCTGCACAAAAATATGTTTAAAAAGAAATCGCATACTAAGGAGAAATTAATCATCACCTTTTTTTTGCTCATGCGGCAGCTGTTTGGTGGATTTGGTACATGCACCAAGAGGTTTTAAGGAAGGAAATGAATCGAGAAAAGATAGGAATATGATGGTGAGCTGTCGATTTGTTGACCACATTTACACATAACAAATGCACACTCTCCATTTCCCCCAAAAGTTACTTTATAACTTTTTAATGTGAATTCTTCCTGAGCCTTTGGAGCAGGCAGCTCTATCACAGACCATTATATACCAGTGTGGAGGCTATATGCCCCCAATCCTTAGCACACTGAACCAAGAGCTTTATTTCTAAGTCAGATGGTTAGTTTCATTTGAAATTTAAGGAAAATTTGATTCTTAACTTTACTTCTTCCAGTACTTGGCAAAGGAAAGATAGGCATGTGATTGTATTTAACATTCTATTTTTTTTTTCCTGACAATTTCTAGAAGAAATCTCTGCTAATGTGGGAAATTCATCAAGACGCCACAACATAACTACAACTAAAGGACTTGACAACATGACCAAGAATTTTTTCTGAAATAGGTGAGTAAATTAAAATTTTGTCTTAGATAATCGACTTTCACTAATGAGCCTTTTGAGAGAGTGAGTTAACACCACAAATATCAGGAAAGGTACTCTTCCCATTTCAGGTTTCATGTAGTCTCCTTGAGTCTTGGCCTGATACACAGTTCCCTCATCTGGAGTATCTTTACTGCTCTTGGTCGTGGTCAGAACCCCACTTACCCTTCAAAATCCAGTTCAAATGCCACCTTCTCCACAAAGCCTATCCTTATCCTCCAGCCTCATTATAACTTCATCCTTCATTGAACCTATAAAGCTGCTTATTTTTGCCTGAGACTTACACACTATTTCACTTTTATGAAGGCCATTTATTAGTTCTCTTAACTTTTCTATTAATACTTAATGTTTAGATATTTGGAAAGCAGGTGCTGAGTATCACATACCACTTCCTTTCTGTGCAATCCAGTAATTTACACCTAGTAAGAACTCTCTAAAAGTTTATTGAATCAATACTAAGGGCCAATAAACAAGGAAGAGAGAGATACAATACTGAAAACATGGTGGCCTATGAATTAAACATCTCTTCCTATCTCTTATAAGAATTTCCATTTTTCTTGACTACTCAGTCTTACAAAAGTAAAGAGAAAAATGGATGGATTCATTTATCTTGTTATTATCAGCAGACCCAAAGCTATTTGGCTTACTTTTAAAAATATACATTTGTTTCAGTGATATAATTCTAATAGACCCAATATATTCTAAAGATAGTATAAGGAATATCTTATATTTGAAATTTATAAGACACCAAAAAAGGGGGCCTAATATTACATTTTTACAAAACTTTTTTAAAGATGTGCAGTTTTTCTTATGCAATAAGTCTGATAGGAATTTGATTTTCCATCACCAAAAAAAGATTGGATATGAAACAAAAAAAATAAAAATAAAGGAAGCATCTAATTTCTTATAACTATTCCGAAAAACTTCATTTCAATGTAACAATATTAATTTACTTTTAAAGTGAGAGTAAATAAATGCCTATGGCATATTTCTGCACTGTGAATTATATGCCACTTAACTCTCAGCAAATAGAGGTAGATTACTTTCATTACTAACAGACTGGCAACGTTCTAAAAAGAACAGAGCTACAAAAAAACTTACAATCTTAGAGAAAGACTCCAAAGTAGGACAAGTTTATTTGAAAATACCATCAATGCAGCTTTCAACCAGAACAAAGAATACTTCAAATGAGTAATAACACCTTTGCAGATTAACAAGACGTTACGAACCAGAAAGGCAGGTTTTTGCCAGCTGCACAGAATGATAACTATTGCATTTGAAACAAGCAGCTTACTCCTTCACAAAGGGGAAATGAACCCTGCAAAAACTTCTTGTTGCGCCTTTACAAATTCACTACATCTTTTGAACATAATATATTCCAAGTTCTCTGGGAAAACATCAGTTGTGTTACATTTTTAGCTTGGGCCCGTTAGGGTAAGGAAAAGCAGGGGCACACAGAGGAGCAGCCAGGGCAGATACTCCTCAGGGCACAACTGTTCGTCACCACCCAGTGGTTTCTAAGAGTTTCCCTCCCCCTCCACATGAGAAATAGGAAAGAAAACCCTCGTTTAATCATTAAAAAATGAGTACAATATGGTTTTCAAGGTGTTATTTATACTTTTCATATACAAAGTTTGTTCACACGGATACACTTTTCTCAGACTCGGCTATCTACTGCTGTGTAACCAAGCACTTCAAAACATAGAGGCTGAAAGCAACAACAATTTGCTCATGACTCTAAAATTTGGCCAGGGCTCAGAAGGGACAGCTAAGTGTTGGCCAGAAAAGCTCACCTGGGCTTGAGAACCCAGGATGGCTTCTCTCACACAGTGACACCTCACCTAGGGTGGCTGGTGGTCAGCTGGGCCCATCTCCCTCTCTGCACAGTCTCTCCCTCTCTCAGGCCACTCTCTCTCCAGCGAGGCAGTCTGACCTCATGGCAGGGTGACCGAGGGCTTTCAGAGACCAAGGGCAGAAGCTGCTTAGTTTCTGAAGACCCAGACCTGGCCAGCATCACTCTTGGCCACGCTCCACTGGTCAAAGCAAGTCACGGGTCCGCCCAGATGGACAGGGACTGGAAACAGATTCCATCTCTTGACGGGAGGCCTGGAAGACTCACAGGTGGCCATCTTTGTAGACAATCTACCATATCTTGCTTGTTTCCCCCCTCTCTAAACCTATTTATTCTTTATGATGTTTTCCTCCACCCAACTCGTCTTCTCTGTAGTATTTCAAATTACAGCAAAAGAGAGAAAGAAAAAAATGAAATGATGTTGATCATTCGTATGTAAGGAACTATGCTACATGCTTTCATATACTTTATTTCATTTAAATATCCACAGTAGCTATGCAAACTTGGCCTTTTTTATTCCCATTTTATAAACAAGGTCACAGAAGTTGGGAAAGAATAAGAAGTTTGGCCAAAGTAACACAGGAAGAAGTGGTAAAAGGCAGGATTCCAACCCAGAAAAGTAGCTGACTTAAAAGTCTGAGCTTGGCCGGGCACAGTGGCTCACGCCTGTAATCCTAGCACTCTGGGAGGCCGAGGCGGGAGGATAGCTCAAGGTCAGGAGTTCAAAACCAGCCTGAGCAAGAGCAAGACCCCCTCTCTACTAAAAATTGCAAGAAATTAACTGACCAACTAAAAATATATATACAAAAAATTGGCTAGGCATGGTGGCGCATGCCTGTAGTCCCAGCTACTCGGGAGGCTGAGGCAGAAGGACCGCCTGAGCCCAGGCGTTTGAGGTTGCTGTGAGCTAGGCTGATGCCACGGCACTCTAGCTCAGGCAACAGAGTGAGACTCTGACAAAAAAAAAAAGTCTGAGCTCCATCCATTACACCTGTGATTCTCAGAGCATGCAGGGCCTGAGACCCTTTCAGTGGTCCATGAAGTCAGAACTACATTCCTAATATTATTAACTTGTTATTTGTCATTTTTGCTCTCCTTCCCTCACAAGTATATAGTTTTCCAGAGGTTATATGGCATATGAAATCACAACAGACAATGCACAAAGCAGCTATGTGAATCCAGCCATTTCTATTAAGCCAGATATTAGATTTGCAAAAATGTAAAAAACTTCATTCTACTCACCAAAATTGTTTTGTTTGGAAAATACAGCTATTTTTGCAAAAATATATAATTTGTTGACAATTTTTAAAATGGATTTTTTAATGAATTAATTTTTTACATTCCTCAGTTTGAACTTACAATGGTAAATACAGAGTTAACCCACATAAACACAAGTTCTTTGAGGTCCTCAATAACTTTGGAGTGTAAGGGGATCCTGAGACTAAAAAGCTTGAGAACCAGTCGACTAAAGACAAAGGAATGTTTCTAACACATATTGCAAAATATGCAATATTCCTGATTCTTACACGCCTGGAGAGCCAGCCCTTCCTCATTTTTACAGATGAGAAAACATATCCGAAAGATGACTGACTTGCACCCAGGTCACAGAGCTAACAGAAGATCTAGGAAAAGAACCAATATAGCATAATTGCCACTAACCATGCATTTGCCTTTCCCTGTTTCTTACTAATCCTGTTAGAACGGGGACACACAAAAATCTTGTGACAGAATAAAGCAAAAAAAAAAAAAAAAAAAAATGAACCTCGGAGATTAAATAATAGATAACAGCATTCTTTAACAATAGGAATCAGAGTTCCCCAAAGCAGGGAGTTATTTTTTGAGACTAAGTATACTCTTTGATTTCATCAAGTGTGCATTAAAAAAAAATTAAATCCCAACAGTTATAAATGCCTGAAACACAAGTTAAATTTTCATCTCTCCCATATAGGTCTTGGACATACTTAAAACGTTTCAAATTCAAGAATGCTATGTACCTCAAAAATTAATCTTTCTAAATGCATTGTGGTATTCCGCATTGGATTTCCAAACAGAAAAGGACTTTAGTGGAAAAACTGATGAAATCCAAAATAATCTGGAGTTTAGTTACCAACACTGTATCACTGTTAATTTCCTGGGTTTGACAAATATGCAGGAACATGGTTACATAAGATGTTAAGGTTAGGGGAAGCTGAATGAAGGGTATTCAGGAACTCAATCTTCGTAACTCTTCAGCAAATCTGGTTTTATTTCAAAATAAAAGGATTTAAAAATTAACCTTTGAGCAAAAAATGTCCATAGGTAATAAGAGGCACATAAAGTAAACAGAAACCCTATCACGTCCAATCTATTCATCGCAGGTCAGAGAGTGAATATTGAAATGTGGGGCAAAAAAAGACATTCGCACAACACAGGCTTTTATTTTTCAAGGGAAAGGAAAAAGGGTTATATTATAAAGAGTGTATTAATATATCCTTAAGACAAAATATTTGAGAATTTATTAATAACCTTGTTTTATTCAGGACATTTGGATGATTTTTTTTTCCAAGCTCATAGCCTTACAGAGCAAGAGAGCATGTATTGAGCCAAGGATCTGTGTTTTATTATATAAACATATTCCCACACTGCAGATATAATCATTTAAACTCTAATTTGAATGATGAAAAGATATTTCATAATCTTTAAACATACTGTTTAATATTAACAATTATAAATTTATGCTAAAGGCAAATTAACATTCTATTTTATAGAGAACATTTGAGAAAAAAATATCAAAAATCCATTCATCTTCTACACAATGCTTTCAAGATGTGGTACAGTAAAGACTGCTGCAGGTTTTTTTGACTCTTTTCTCATCAAGAGGTGGAATCTAATTCCCCTCTCCTTGATTCTGGGCTAGCCTATGACTGCTTTCCCCTGTAGAGTATTGCACAAGTGATGCTAAGGCAGTTCTAGCCTAGCTGTTAAAACAAATAGCTGCTTCACCACTGGGGTCTCGGAGCCCTGAGCCACCATGAAGATCTCACTACTCTTGTAGAGAGACCTTGAGAGTACATGAGAAGTGGGCCTTGCTAAGGCACCAGGCCTGTGGATAAAGGTACTTCCAGCCCTCTGGACTGCTCCAGCTGCCTAATCAATACCAGCAAGGGTTCCCAGCCAATGCCACATGGAGGAACATTGCCCAGCCAATGTCCCCACCTACAAATCATGACATAATAAAGTGGCTGTTGTTTCAAGCCACTAAATGTTGGATAGTTTGCTACAAAACTACACAACCATAGATAAATAGACTATTGGTAAAACCCAAATATTCTCAGACTAGAAATATGGATCCCCACAAAGAAGAGTTAAAGCACATAGCAAATATTAGCTATTCTTATCTTCCTGTTTCAAGTCAGAAAGGTAAAATACATGTTAAAAGCCTCAAAAATTTGCAGTTAAAAGTTATTTCAGACCCACTTTCAATCTCCCTAACACTGTAGCCCTTCCTTCAACCCTCGTTTCTGGGATGCCAGGAAGCTTGTCCCTGGGTATTGTGAAGCTAGCTTGTTATGGGACCAGCTTGTTATAGGGAATGGGAGTAACGCCACCTCAATAGCAATGACCACACCTAGCTTCCAGATCTTTGGTTTCTAAGTGTCATTCTCCACTCCCTGGAAAATAGACTGATTCCAAGGCTGGGACAGGAAAGTACATGGCCTGAAATAACTTCTTATATCAAAGAGGAAAGGAGTGCTCAAGTCATTATGGAGACACTTCAAAATAACATTTCAAAAGCTAAGTGCTAGCGTGAAGGGACTCCACTGGTCACACTTGGGACAATATGAACATAAAAATAAATGTATCAGATTATAACACCCAAGAAGAATCCATGATTTCTGATGAATATAAACACATACATGAATAAATAAGTTAGAAACAAGAGAAAGTGCTTCCTTACAATAAAATGTCAACTAATATTAATAAAACGTAGAAGGAATGACAGAATTGGAAAACTTGTTTGTGGGTGACATTTCAATGAAGCATTCAGGGATAACCCATCTCATATTTTCAACTTACTTGCAAAATGGTTCAATAAGAGAGGAAAAATACCAACAAGCCTGTGTGGTAAAATGTTAACTGTACCTGTGAGCAAAGTGTATACAGAGTTCTTTGCATTGTTCTTTTAGTTCTTCTGTAAGTTTGAAATTATCTCAAAATAAACAGTTAAATAAAATCTCTCATCCTGTCCTGTTCAAGTTTCCTCAAAAGCCCCAGGCCTCGCTCACTCCTCCACCCAATAGAACTCCTCTCCTGGTCACCCTGCATCTTGGTCCCACAGTCCCTTCTTCCGGCCCCCGCCCAATTCTCAGTCCCTTTGTCCTTTCTTCAGGGATCAGTAGGGGGAGAAAGCTGTGTGGGGAAAAGTGGGAGGAGAAGGCTGTGAATCTCCTACACATCTGTCACCTGCATCCATCACACAAATAACACAGGCTTCCACTGAACGTGTGAGTTTGAGATGTTATAATTTTCCCCCTTAACGCAGAAGCAACCCAAAGTGACCCAAAAACCATTTCACTGAAGTCATTTCAATACTTATAACCATTCTTGCTCAGTTTTTTGGTAGAGAGAGTAGCAGAGGGAGAAAGAGGGAGCTCTTACATTTTTTTTTTTTAAATGTTATTCTTTCTACAAAACGGTAATTCTTTAAAATTGCAGTAGTAGTGGGGCGGGGGTTGGCTTAAGCCCTCCAGTGAAGAGTCTGTTTTCCCCTGAGCAATTCTCTGAGAAAGCCTGGGAACTCATATTGTCCCACGCTAGAGATAAAGGCCCTAGAGGTATAGAGAAGCTGAGTATGGACTTGTTAACAAGCACTTTCTCATTCTTTACTTCCATTGATGTATTTAAGACAGAGGTCACAAAGAGAAGCCCATGTTTCATTCAGTGGCCAACGCAGTGACGGGAAGATCGGGAAATGTTCCATTCTGCCCCTTCCAGCAGCCCACAGCATGTGGCAAAAATCCCTACAGCCGCCCTACTGAGTGGCAGCGTGCACTCCAGCTTACAGGTCCCTTCCACTCCCTGCGGTCTTTTTTATTTTTTTATTATTATTTTTATTTCAGCATAATATGGGGGTACAAATATTAAGGTTAAGTACATTGTCCTTGCCTTCCCTTTCCCCTTGAGTCAGAGCTTCAAGCGTGTCCATCCCCCAGATGGTGCGCATGCACTTATCATGTATGTATAATACCCATCCACTCCCCCCCCCCCCGCCCAACACCCGATACATTTTTTTTTTAATATTTTGGTTACATTTTATATCTTTGCCTCTCCCTAGCAAGGGTTGGAGGTATGCCCTACTTCACTCACGGAAGGGACCTCCCAGCCTACGCAAGTGTCTGAGTTGGCACCCCCACCATAAAGAGGGACTGAAGAGCTAGAGGTAAGTAACCTCGAGTGTGCTGAAAGGTTGAGAGAAAGGGCCACGAGGATTCCAGGCTATGGAGACCTCAGGGTGCTCAGTCTTCCCCAGTAGCAGGACAGATACACAGCGAACTCACCACCAGCTGGTCCAAGTCAGGGTGCTAGATGGAGCACAGTTCAAAAAGCTTGCGATCACAGAAGAGAGAACTTGACAAGAGGAATCAGAGAACTGACACGGAAGTGCTCCCAGATCGGGACTGGAAGAAGGACCGGCGTTAGGCAGGTAGAATGGGAGTAGGCTGGGGTGGAAGTGAAGAGGCCAAGAGAAAACGACGTCCGGAAAGCATATTCCTGACCTGCTTTTCTTCTCACCTTCTCTGTAGCAACAAAATGAGCATTTGGTGCAATGGATGCATCCCTTAAAGCATTTCATAATCTAATACTCATTTCCCCACAGGAATGACAGGAAAGCAGGGGATGCTCTCTCAGGGCATATAAATCTACAACAATTGCCTTAATACTGCTTTGTTCCATAAACACTGCATTATTGTCTACATTATTTGGTAAAATGTTCTCTCCTAAATTAATAACAGCACAGCTTACCATGGCAGTTGCAGAGCTATTTTAATAACATTCATCACATCTAACTTCTGCTTCAAGTTACTGATTTAGGGAGCATTTCTGCCCTGACCCTAATATACCACAACCAAAGGAATACTTGGAGGATACCTTTTCCCCAAATAAAAAGGGCTTTTAAAAATATAACAGCAAATGTTAGAATACTAGCATGGTAGTTGCTAAAATTTGCTGCAGAAGTTCCAATGCACAGGGATGTTTAACCAATATTAAAGATACTTTTGGGGAACTTCTTTTTGCCAGCTAAAGCAGCCCCATTATATGTCTGTGGCATAAACCGAGTTTATAATTCACTTAGCCTTCCAACTTTAAAATTATGTGATTTTTGAAGAAATTTCTTTAATTTGGGGGAAATTCCAAATTTACAAAGGTTTTATTAATATGTTATAATAATTCAGTCACACAAGTCATAGTCACATAAAATAATAAAGTCAGTAACACGTTTATTGGCACATATTAGTATTTTATATATACTAACTCATTTAATCCTCACGACTGCCCCATGAGTTGAAGATAATAAAAATAACAGCTAATATTTACTGGGTGTTTGCCTGGTGCCAGACACTGTTCTAAGAGCACTACATCTTCTCATAATGTGAAATTCATTTCATCTTCATAGCAACTCAAGGAAGTAGGTATTAATTTCCTCATTTTAGAGATGAAATAATTGGAAAGCATGGGTTAATCAGCAGTCCCCAATCTTTTTGGCACCAGGGACCATTTTCACAGAAGACAATTTTTCCACAGATGGCGGGGGAGGGGGGATGGTTTCAGGATGATCCAAGTACATTACATATACTACACACTTTATTTCTACTATTATTACATAGTAATATATAATGAAATAATTACACAACTCACCATAGGTTGGGAACCCCTGGATTAAGTAACTTCACCAAAAGCATGCAGACAGAGCCAGGATTAAAACCCACACTGGCTCTAGAACTTGAGCTCTAAAATATTTTTGCACTGTACTAGGAGAACATAAGTATGAGTCTGAGGACAGAGCTCCTTTGACCCCTAGGGAGAACGCTTCCAAAAAAGCTCTGTCAGAGCCAACAGACCCCACCTGGGTTAAGCACAAATTTTAAAGTTCCCTGAAGCGACCTGGCCAGAAATCTAAGCTGGTTCTACTAATACTTAGGAAGACACTGTGGTTGGTCCTTGAAGGAGGTCTAACCCTACTGACCCCAGCAGATCACTGCAGTGGTGAGCTAAACTGCCCTTGAGAACCAAGCCTCTACCCATACCTCAGCTAATGGGTCCCAGTTTGACAGCTTATACCCACCTACATTTTTATCTTCCAGTACTTGATGATTTGCCACTGCCCAAGAGTGCTCTCGGCCTTAGAAATAGAAATAGAAATCCTAAAAGGCAAGGCAAAATCACAGCCCATGTAAGGGGTCTCAGCCACTTGAATGAGGGAGAGCAAGATGAATAACCAGAACAAATAGTACCTATGAAAAAGGTGAAAGAAAGCAAAGTGAGAAAAGGGAATGAAGACTTTCAAGGAGATACAATTAGAACATGAAAATAAAAATAGCTTTCTAAAACTATCAAGATTTCTGAAATTAAAATTTCAACAGACAAAATGAAAACGGCATGGTCATCACTGAGATCCCATTCAGAGTTCTAAGAGATCAGACAGATATCACAGTAAAAATATCAGAGATATGGAAGATGTAACTAGACGACAGAGCATGCAGATAACAAATAGGCTTTCCTGGAGGAGAAACAGTAACAAAGACATAATTAAAAGGGAGGAAAAAAATAAAAGAAAACCTTCCTGAACTGAAAGAAGAAATAATTCCCAAGACTGAAAGGGCTCCCACCAAGCTCAGGCAGCATGAATGAGGAAAGACAGACATATGCCTAGGCTTGGTATAATATTTAAACTTAGCATCCAAAGCATCCACAACCACACATCTTACTATCTGCACCAGGATACATTACTGTTCAACTACCTATATTAATATGACTTTAGTATTTCAGGAAACTCTTACTCAGAAATATTGTTACAAATAACTTTGTTTCGGGATTTACCAAAAATTTCTTTATCTGAATAGACAACTAATTCCTTATTAAGTAAATACTCCTTACTGAACCCCACAAACGTTAAATGATTTTATCAAAAACTCTGGCTAATTCTATGTCTCTGAGCTGAGCAACATGCCTTAAATCACCCTAAAAATCCTTGTAAATTCCCCATCTTTGCCCTCCCTCCACTGCAATGGTCAGTGTTGCTTTGTTCATAAGTTACTCTGCAGCCTTTTCAGGAGTCAGCAGTGAGAGACTCTAAAGATTAAAAGGAAATCATATAGTCAAACAAATTGAACAGTGGATTTGTAGAGAAAAAAGAATCAGATTAGCATCAGATTTCTCGACTACAGTACTGGAAACAAGAGCACAATTCAAAAGTGACTACTGAGAGAAAGCTCCCAGCCAAGACCCCTCAGGGCAAACAACCTTTTTTGAACACGCGAGAACTAAGAAGCTACTTAGCCCATGAACCCACGCTGCGGAAATCTTCAAGGATGTGCTCACTCTAGACAGGGTTCTAAAGATATAAAAGACAAAGAAAAGAGGGAAAAGTGACACGATGTAACTGGGTGAAGCTAACATGACTAGGAATTTATAGGTTAACTGTTTCTTAAGGAGAAGAGACATACAATAAGAAAAATATAGATAAGAACAATAAATTCTAAACTATCTCAGCAAAACTCAAGGGGAAATATATAATTTTATATATTAATATAGAATGTTTAATTATAGCTGCTCTGAAAGTATTTAGTGGAAAAGTAACCACTGGTAGTATTTAAAAAAAAAAAAAAGAAATTTTATGTTAATAACCCTGCAACAAAAGAAAGGAAGAGTAAATAACAAAATAAACAGTAAATTAAAAATAGATGAAAAGAACAAAAACAAATATAGTATTTATGATAACAAATGAGTGATGGAAGAGCTATAAGAATTTCTGAAAAGTGATGAACAACAGCTATCACACACAGCAACAGCTAGGTATCTCACTTTGGGAGAGTCTATTCAATGGAAATAAAAGCCCCAGGGATACTCACAGGTATGTCTGTTACAGCATTATTTGTTAGTGGCAAAAAATGAAAATCTCCAACTTTGGTGGACATCAATAGAAGATTATTAAATAAACTATAGCCACCTGAACTATGAGTAACCATGCAACCATTAAAAAGAGTCGGATTAATATACGTTGAACTCAAGTGAAGCCCAAAAGGTATTTTAGTTACGAAAGTGGAGTTTTAAATGAGTGGTGAGAAACTATTCACCTTTTTTTTAAATGCATCTCTCTATTTCTATAACTTAATGCACCAGCAGGTTTTACTTTTGTAATTTCAAAGTCATCTGAGAAGAAAAGGAAAGGAAAAGTGGTAGGAAGCCATTTCATGGCAGAGCACAGCACAGACCAATGTTCAGAGGGAAGGTGACGCGGGGACCTGGGTCTCATCCAGCTCTGCTCCTGACTCGCTGTGCAACTTTAGGTGGGTGCTGAACCACTCAGGGGTCTCAGTTTCATCACTTGTGAAACGGGATAACAGGACTAAATAAAGGTCCTTTCCAGCTCTGGCATTCTATGAGTATGGTTAAGAAAATTACAGATTGAACCATTTAGAAACCTCTACTTACTGCCTCCCTCTCTGTGAACATTAACGTCCTCAGGATCTGGTGTGGGTGGGGGGTGTCAGTGCCCCTGATCCACTTTGAAGACATGCCCGACCCCTACACGCAGGAAGATTTTCCATCAGAGTTACCAAGGTAACACAGCCACAACACACAAATTGTTCACTGGAGCCTCTTTGTCAAATCGAGCCTTCCGAGTTTCATAGAAAAGGCAATATACTTCTCTAGGGTATTATAGGCTAAAGCAGTAAATTCAAAATAATTTTAAGTAGAAAATATTTTTTTCACTATCAGATTTCTATAAAGATATAAAAAGGATAGACTATTAAAACAGAAGTTTTACAAGTAGGCTTTTGTCTTTGCAAGCTCTCCCAACTCATCATGTCTTGGAAGACAGGGTCTTGTTCCACTGTGCTATTTCACTTACCGTGTTTTTACTTCAGCACTCCTAAAAAGGATATAGTGCGTGGCAGTTCAAGGTAGAAAATGTTAGTATTCTCCTGAATTCACCTACTCTTTTGTTTTCATTCCTACTTCCCTTATTCCTTTCCCTGTCTTCTACCTTTAAGAATCAACCAAGTGCCTAAAGCCATCTATACACCCACACCATGTATACTTTAAGTTCAACCAAAAATCTCACCTCTTCAGAGACAATAGAACACTAACAGTCAACACAGAATCATTTAATTATTTAACAAATTGAACTGAGGATTCATCCAAACATTCACTCAACGGTGTGAAATGCTGAAGCCCAGATGTAAGACTTGGCCTCCCACAAGCTCATAGACCTTCCTGAACATGATGTTAAAACTTAGAAGAATAGACAGTATTTCTCACTAGAATAATTACAAAAGGCTTTGTTAAGGGACGTCAAGATACTACATGGTCAAACAAAACTTTTATAAAAAAAGAAACTCTTTGTGTTTAAATTCAATGATTCTAAGAAATACTTATCTCCTAAAGGTACTTTTAAGGATATAGCAATGTCAAAACTACTTGTACCTACTCAGTAATATGTATTTGTTTCACTTGTCATAAGAGTTGCAAACTAGAAATTTTAGCTACAAAGACAAGCACCCTGTATACAGTAAACACTCAATACTCTTGAATAAGAGAGAGGCAAGATACAGGGGATGGTGGAGGAGTGAGCCAGCAGGCCTGGATTAGCAGTGGGATTTGGTTGTCCAGTCAATCCACTCTTTGCTTCATGTTCACTGCAGTTCTACAGATTTTCATTACATGATGTCTCTATTATGAATTTATTTTGTTTCTGATTCATCCCTTTCCATGTTGTTTTTAATATTTGGGCAAGTCAGAATTCTTCAAAAAGATACTATAAAATACTTGAGGGAAAAGAAGTGACAAGTTAAAATAATCTTAGTTGAATCTGACTTTCCCAAAGAAATAACATTATGAATAAAGGTTTATATTCCTGAGCAGGAAAGGGTTGTGAATCTGATAACCATTTTTTAATGGTTAGATCTAAACTCATTTTCAACAGATGAAATCATTTTGGATATTGTTATGTAATAGAATAGATCTAACCTAAGAAATTTGCCCCGGAGTTGATTAATGCCAGAGTGGAGACTAGAACCCCTTTCTCCTGACTGCTTAGTGTCTGTCAAGTTCACTTCCATTTAAACTGCTCCTCAGGTTAACCTCTCTGTAAGCAACCAATATTCACCTAAAAAATTGTGAGAAAATCAAATTATCACTCAAAATGAATTTTAACTCTGACTTTACTTTTGAAATTTTAAAATTTACTCATTAATCCTCAAATAGCAAACCACCTAGTAAAAAACATCTCAGGTCCTTACATATTTTTGGTTAAATAGTTAATACATTAGAAGGAAACACAAATGTACTAAAAGAATGTATTATTTAAAGTCTACATAATGAATTGTTTTATAATATGACCAACTCACTCTTAAATCACAGGTTCTGAAAATTTAAGTTTTCCTGGGCTATTCTTAAAACAAAGTTCACCTGGGTTCTCTGTTCTAAGGGAATTTAACCAAAACATACAGTGAAATGTTGCCAAGGCACAGTGAAATGTTTCAAAGCAACTCAAGAAATGTGTGTTTAACCAACCCCTAACCTCTGAGAGCCATGTGGTCCAATACAGTAGCCACTAGCCACATGTGGCTATTGAATCCTTGAAATGTGGCTGGTCCAAATTGAGATGTACTGTAAGTATAAAATACACCCTGGGTTTTGAAGACCACATGAAAAACAATTTTGTAAATATTGATCGCATGTTGAAATCATATTTCTGATATGTTAGGTTGAATAAAATGTTATTAAAATTTCCCTTTTTTTTTTTACTTTCAATGTGATTAACTAGAAATTGTAAAAATATATATGTGGTTCATATTATATTTTTATTGTATAGCACCATAGTGAAGCTTTTCTTACTAAAGGAACACAACTGCTCACAGCTGGCTGCCTAAGTTGGAGAAATGCTGCTGCTAGCTCTGATGACTAATTCTTTTATTACAAACCTTCCCTATTTAGAGTCCTGGCTCTGCTTTTAACAAACTGAGTGACCTCAAACTGCCACTCTATCGCTCTGGCCCTAAATCCTCATCTGTAATCCTAGAGAACATCTAACACCAAAAGTCATCATTTTAAACAATGAGGATGCTGAGACTCCACACTTCCTGCCTTCTGGTTCACTGCACAGATGCGCCATAATGCCCTTTTCTGATTTTATCTGTTCAGTGGTCCCACGATATATCTCTAATCCTAGGGACTGTCCTGCAAATGAAATCTGTGACACTCTTTACATGAAAAGGAAAATGTGGATGGAACTTTGCACACCTATCCCACAGGGCGGGGAGTGGGGGGAGTGATACCTTCAGCACCATCACCCCTTGCACAGCTGAAGGTAACAGGCCCTTCCCACTGTGGGTGCCCACAGGGTTCTGTGCCACCTCAAAAGGGAGGCAGAGTACCAGGCTTCCTCACAGCTCTAGATAAGGCTACGTAATCTTCAGCAACTCTGCTGAAATACTTTCAAACTTTATGTCCTTATTTGCAAAACAAACTAATAATATCTGCCCAACCTACATCACAGGCTGGCTTGAAAGATCGAATAAAACATAGCTGGAGGCTCGCTCTTTAAAAGCATAAAGCACCACATGGATGGTGAAGGTCTCATTCCTACCACACTCACAGTCTAACCAGATTTTGCAGAACTGAAAGATGACAACAGGGCACACTTTGATAATTTGCTAAATATACTTATTTCTTTCAGGGGAAAAAAGAAAATTGATGTAGCTTCATATTTGTTAAGTTAAAAAAAACACAGCAAGATACAGAATATTAACAGCTTACATTCATTCTGTATTTATTAAATAGCAGGCACTGTTCTAAGTTCTTAACATTTTCAGATTCAATCAGAGCAATCCAAGCTGGAGATAAACTGAGGCACGGAGGGTAACTTGCCCAATGCCTTAAACATGGTAAGTAGAAGAGACAGGATTCGAACCCAAGCCATCTGGCCATGAAGCCCATGTTTGCAACTGTGCTATCCTGCCTCTACTGTGCGGAGTATTCTATTCTATCTTTGGTATAAATAGAAAGATACTTTTGGGTTTCTGTATTGATATATGTTAATATGCATTTTAATATAGATTAAGAAAATTACTAATAGTGATTACCTTTGGAGAGAGGAGTTAGCAGGATGGGGTGTGGACAGGGTGAGGAGCTTCCATTCTTCTTTCTATAAACTTCTGCACTGTTTCCACTCCTGACTTTGTGCATCTTATTTATGCCCACAGGCCCATTTTAATTAAGGGAAGTTATCTTTTCAACATGCGAAGGAGCTACCTTTCTGTTCTCACAAATCCTTAAACTGACATGGTAAAGAAGCCACAGAGACTGTGTCAAGCAAACCAGAATCAGTTCCCAGTACTTAATAACTCCTGTGAATTTAGAAAAGTTTAACTCTCTACACCCAGCTTCCTCTTCTAAATGAAAAAGCTCCACCTTCCTCACAGGATGATTGTGAAGATAAATGCGGGCCAAGAGTCTGGTCCCAGAGCCCTGCTGTGGCTCAAACTCGCTACTTCGACCCAACCCCTGCCACAACTACTCAGATCTGCTGGCTTTACACACACTCCAGTAGAGAAATGCTGACCCTGCTGCACCAGATGAAAGGCCCAAACTGGAGGTTAAACTCCACTTCCTGCTTTCCTTGTTATAGCAGGCAGTGGGCACACACCCTCAGGGGGCCCCCGAGTGAGTGTTCCCTGGGGTGTCAGAGGGCTGGCAAGCCCTGCTTCTCACTGGGACCTTGTATCACATTTCCTTCCATCGGAACCCCAGAAATACTGGGTGTCCAGGGCATGAGCCCCTGCAGGACCAGGTTAGGGCCACCCAAGTGGGGCCTCCAGGATGCTACAGCTGCACCCCATGAGGAGCAGAGACCCCAGTTCCCACTCTGACACTGCACCAGTAGGATGCCAGGTCCTCACAGGTCCAGCCAGCGAGGCTGGGAGGCAAGGGCCTCAGCCCTCAGGAGCAAGTGACCACGCGTGGCAGCAGCTGGGGAGCTACTGAGTTGACTAGGGATATGCTGTCCACGGCCCCCACAGGGTGCCCACTTCTGAGCGCATGTGAGAACTGCCTGGGCCATTTTTTCAAAATACTAATCCCTCCCCTCCCACCCATGCTGTCCAAGTGACTGATGAGGGCAGCCAGGGGTCGGAATCATAGCAGCGTCTCTTACTAAGAAACAGGAACAAAAATCCACTCAAGATGGATAACAGATTTAAACCTAAGGCATGAAACCTTAAGAATCCTAGAAGAAGATGTTGGGAAAACATATCAGACATTGGCCTAGGCAAAGAATTCTTGAGGAAGACCCCCCTGCCCAAGGAAATCACTGCAGCATCATAAATAAACAAATGGGATCTGATCAAATTAAAAAGCTTCTGCACAGCCAAGGAAACTATCATTAGAGCAAACAGACAACCCACAGAATGGGAGAAAATATTTTCTCTCTACACTTCTGATAAAGGTCTAACAACAAGAATCTATCTAGACCTCGAAAGAATTAACAAGAAAAAAATCAAACAACCCCATCAAGAAATGGGCAACGGAAATGAACAGAAACTTCTCCAAAGATGACAGAATAATGGCCTGCAAATATATAAAAAATGCTCAACATCACTAATCATCAGAGAAATGCAAATCAAAAGTACAATGAGATACCACCTAACCCCAGTGAGAATGGCCTGTATCAAGAAATCCCAAAACAACAAATGCTGGCGAGGATGTGGAGAGACAAGAACACTCTTACACTGCTCATGGGACTGCAAATTAGTGCAACCTTTGTGGAAAAGAATTTGGAGGTACCTCAAACAGCTAAAAATAAAAATACCATTCGACCCAGCAATAGCATGGTTAGGCATCTACCCAAAACAGCATAAGATATTCTATTATAAAGACATCTGCACCCAAGATCAGGAAAATGGGCTCCACACGTACTCACCATCAAATTGGTACTGACTGATTAACACTATGGTGCTCAAATGGTGGTAGTGCTCACCAGGAATTTGGGGGTAAGGGGGGGAGACCCACATCTTAGGGATGTGGTGAACATTGTGGAGGGGAAGGGCATACCTCTAACCCTTGCTAGGGAGAGGCAAAGATATAAAAATGTAACCAAAATGTCAAAAAAATAATAAAAATAACATTTGGCCAGGCTCGGTGGCTCACACCTGTAATCCTAGCACACTGGGAGGCTGAGGCGGGCGGATCGCTCGAGGTCAGGAGTTCGAAAGCAGCCTGAGCAAGAGCAAGACCCCTTCTCTACTATAAATAGAAGTTAATTAGCCAACTAATATATACAGAAAAAATTAGCCAGGCATGGTGGTGCATGCCTGTAGTCCCAGCTACTTGGGAGGCTGAGGCAGCAGGATTGCTGGAACCCAGGAGTTTGAGGTTGCTGTGAGCTAGGCTGACGCCACGGCACTCACTCTAGCCTGGGCAACAAAGCGAGACTCTGTATCAAAAAAAAAAAAAAAAAAATTAATAGATCTACTGTATGATCCAGCAATCCCACTGCTGGGTATATATTGAAAAGAGGAAATCAGAGTATATCAAAAAGATATCTGTACGCCCATGTTTATTGCAGCACTATTCACAGTAGCCAAGATATGGAATCAACCTTAAGTGTCCATCAATGGATAAGTGGATAAAGAAAATATGGTACAAGGCCGGGCACAGTGGCTCACGCCTGTAACTCTAGCACTCTGGGAGGCCGAGGTGGGCAGATTGCTCGAGGTCAGGAGTTCAAAACCAGCCTGAGCAAGAGCGAGACCCCATCTCAAAATTAACTGGCCAACTAATATATATAGAAAAAATTAGCCAGGCATGGTGGTGCATGCCTATAGTCCCAGCTACTCGGGAGGCTGAGGCAGCAGGATTTGCTTAAGCCCAGGAGTTTGAGGTTGCTGTGAGCTAGGCTGATGCCACAGCACTCACACTAACCTGGGCAACAAAGCGAGACTCTGTTTCAAAAAAAAAAAATATTTATCAGGTGTCGGGCAGGTGGGAGGGGGGAGGAGGAGAGGGGTGTATACTAACATAATGAGTGCAACACACACCACCTGGAGGATGGACACGCTTGAAGCTGGGGGGGCGGGGGAGGGGTGGCAAGGGCAATATATGTAACCTTAACATTTGTATCCCCATAATATGATGAAATAAAAAAGAAAGAAAGAAAGAAACAGGACTACTACCAACCAGCTCCCCCTCAAACCAGATGAACTGAGATGAGGAACAGAAACGGAAAGGCCTAAGGGGTCTGGTACGTGGGCCAAGAAGGAAAGCAAAGGTTATTCCCAACCTCCATCTCTAGCCTCAAGGAGGCAGTTCCAACATTACCGACAAGTCCTGCCTCTGGAGTTCCTCCGCCAGAATCTCAAGGATAGTAAGAAGAGCAAAGGAGTCTTTTTGGTTTTTTGTTCGACTGCAAACTATCTTGCCACCTTTCCTAATTTTTCTTTCTCCTGTCTAAACCATTCTTGCTGAAATACAGCCTTAGGTGGGCAGTACTACTTCTGTTACTTGACATAATTATCTGGCTTGGAGACCACCCAGGACCCTGACTCCTCTTTTGTCTTCATCACTGCCCATGTCACACTGCTAGTGGTATTTCAGAGTGTAAAAAGGTCTGCCATGAAATAAATGCTTATCGGTTTTTATTTTTAAAAGGTCATAATGTAACTGTAGATGAAGAGAGATGCATAGTATGAATGCTCCTAACTGGCACCCCAGACCTTCTCTGGAGTCACTCTTCCACTCCCTGACCTAGACACACTTGGCTTTCTCCATCCCTGATTTTCTTTCTTTTCCCTCTTCCTTTGTACATTCTTTCCTAAGCCTTATATTCTACTGACGCCAAATTATATTTTAGTCCCCATGGATATATAGCTCTCAGAATAACAGAAGCTACCAACAATTGTAATTGTTAAAAGAACAATTGAAAATATGCCCAGATATGGTGGAACTATGGCTTTTTAAATATCCCACATTTTTCCAAAGAGCACATTATTTTTACAGCATGGCTTCTGTACTCTGTGGCTATTTATAAGTGGTAAAAGGCTTCCTTCCTTTACCATTTTGACAGCAACACAACATACCATCGAAAGATTAGTGTCCAAGGTTTGGAGAAAGGTTCTTCAGAGACTCAAATCGCACACAGCATGTGGCGTAGAGAGAGTAGAAAAATGGCAGGTATTGATTTTTAAGCATAACTCCTGTTTTTTAAGATGCTATAGAATCCCCAATGCCTGCAAATGCTGAGAATACTGAATCATTAGTAGCCACTCCGCTGACCAGCAGCTCTCTCACTGCAGGACCAGTTTTTCTCCACCGGTTTAAAACAGAGGTGCCCAAAGGGCCTAGAGTAGATGGCAGCTGGAGAATGAGCCTCTGGCTGAGAAGCTGCACCCTTTTGCAGGTTTCATTTCTCAGCGAGACTCCTAATTTCTTTGTGCTAGACCCACCCCTCTAGGAAATATATGGGGGGTGGCAGAGGGAGGAGATGTCAAAAAGGGGGGAAGGGAGAGTGGCAGGAATGTGCACGTCAATGCACGCTGACCCTACCAGCCAATTAAGGAGAAGAGCCACTGGGCTCCACGGGGAGCTGCAGCTAGCCTCACATGAAAGGATAATGGCTGTGACACCAAGCCCCAGGAGAGGGGGTACGGATGAATATTAAACGCACACATATTGACAGCCAAAGCTGAGACAATCCAGAATGCTATGAGTGCAGCCCTGTTCTCAGAAATGGCCAGCCTGACCATGAGGGCAGAACATGTCTTCCCACAATTGCCTGACTCTCTGGTCCACTTTTTTCTCCCCACACCCTCCTCTCCTTACACATCATACAAGTCTCACTCTCTCTCTCTCTCTCTCTCTCTCTCTGGCTGTTACATAGTGACAGCAGATCTGATGCCACTTTTCCAAGACACATGTCACCAGTCCTCTTTTTGCATAAATGCTTCTCTAGCAACCAGCTGTCTGCCAGGGCCTCTGATTAGCCAGGAGGGATATCACATTGAATTATTCTATGTTCACACTCAATGTTGTTACCATCAGTTTCCCCCGTAAATGTAAAGAAACAGCTTGCTCAGCACTAACTTTAGATCACCGAAATGACTGCAATGTACCGTCAACAGTGAGAATAAGAACATGATAATTAAGATGAGGGGTCTGGGCCGGGCGCAGTGGCTCACGTCTGTAATCCTAGCACTGTGGGAGGCCGAGGCGGGAGGATTGCTCGAGGGTCAGGAGTTCTAGACCAGCCTGAGCAAGAGCGAGCCCCTGTCTCTACTATAAATAGAAAGAAATTAGCCAAACAACTAAAAATAGGAAAAAATTAGCCAGGCATGGTGGCGCATGCCTGTAGTCCCAGCTACTCGGGAGGCTGAGGCAGGAGGATCGCTTGAGCCCAGGAGTTTGAGACTGCTATGAGCTAGGCTGACACCACAGCACTCTAGCCTGGGCAACGCAGTGAGACTCTGTCTCAAAAAAAAAAAAAAGATGAGGGGTCTGGGTGTTTCACAGATGTCCTACAGGGCAAAGTCAAACATTAAACTTTGGCAAAGAATACAAATTTAGGAAATGTTTCACCAAACACTGGCTTAGACTAGGGTAAAATCTGACTCTGAAAGTCATTTTCATTTCCACGAAGCTAATGTGGTCCAAGAATAAATGTCCACAAATTGGCATTTTCTAGATGGTTCATTTCACCCAATTAGACCACCCAGACATTTTGATTACTGGAACAGGATTTCTGGGTGCAAATCTGTCCCTGGCTCTCCACTTCTGCTACCATTGCCCTGTCCAAGCCACCTAGACTCCTGCCACGGCCTCCTGACTGGTGTCCCACTCCCACTTTTGCTCTTTTCTCCACAACGCAGCCAGAGCGAGAATTAAGATGCACACTTGCCCTTAACTCTTTCTTGTTTAAACTTCTTCAATGGAGTCCCAATAGACACAAAACCCAAATTCCTACACCTTGATCTCCAAGCCCTCCCTTCATATCTAGTCCTGAGCAGTCATAGCTGGTATTTCTCCCCCTTGCTAAAGGGTCCAGCCACATGGGCCCCCACAGATCCTCGACACACAGTATCTCTTTGCCTGGAAACAGCACTCTGCCCCACTCTTTTCTGCTCCATCAGGCATCCCCCTACATGTCCTCAAAATTGTGTTTCGTGATTCCCTATACTCAGGAAAGGCAGGCCTCCGAAAGAAAATGAGTCTTAGTAAATAAGAGTTTGGATGAGTGGGAAGAAAAGAGAAGGGTCTTCCAGGTAAGAGGAAATGTGAGCAAAGACACAGGGGAGGATTAGGATTAAGCAGACAAACACCTGGTGGTTCAAAGAACTGTGGCAAATCCAGAAACCATAAACTGCAAGTCAATTGTAAGACCAAAAATGGGTGGGGATGGGGTAGTGGAAATCCTTGGGTAATCCTAGCAAAACTACAGTTTTGGCTAGAACTTCTTCAACAATAGTAACGAACTAAGAAGCTAAGTAACCAAAATCCAAACCGAAGGGCATGGTTGTCAATTATCTAGGGAATTGAAATGGTACAGACTGTCATTTTAGAAATGCTGTTCAAAAAGCTGCATTTGAGTTAGGTGGAGGGAGGCACTTTGGTTCCTCTGCCTGTTGCTAGCTATGTAAGTTAAATTCTAGGTGTGAGATATGAAGCTTGTCATATTCTCCTTTCTAGTGTTCCAAGAAAAAAGGCTGATTCTTTCATTCCAAAAAAAAAAAAGAAAAAAGAAAAAAAGCTTCAAAGTAGAGACACTCTTTACTATATATACATATTACTGTAGTGGTCATTAGAAGTGCTCACCAAATAATCCCAGTAGCACTTCCTGGTCCTGTTGGGATGGGTGGGAGCCTATGATTAGGGCTTACCACTGAGTTGATCCCAAATGCAAGGCCAGAAAGCTAGTCAGGGTGGGGGAAGCAAAAAATACAGAAAAGAGATGACCACGATGTCCAAAGGCTTGGTGACTTTGCCACTGAGGGACAAGGTCAGAAAGTTAAAGATTTTTTAGTTGCAGGAATAATGAGTAGGTAGGTGGTAGCTTTTAGAATTGACAGATATTCTAGATGTAGTTGGGGTCAATTATGTACCTTTCAACGTTTTCAAGGCCATGTCTAAAAACAATTTCTCTCAAGAGCAAAAGCATCTTTTCATTACAGGTGTCCCTTTCAGAATCTATTCACATACCTTGCTCTTAAAACCATAAATACCACCTGTCTGTTGTTATTTCACAGGGCCACTGAGAACACAACTCAGCCAGCTCTCTCAGTCTGGAAGCACTATATATTGCTGACATTAATTATTACTCCTCATTGTTTACCTTTTGAGCCTGTCTTGTGCAGGTTTTGTAAAATGCAAGAAAATTTGATCATTAATCCTGATAATGCATGCGTACTGACATCTTTTTCACCCATATATAAATGACATTTTATCAGCTTTCCTGCTGTCATTAATCTCTTTCTAAGATATCTAGCTACATGTAAGTTTCTCTGAAATCCCATACTTTGATCATTAGAGACCAAACCCATCTGTTACAATCAGCTTTGCCACAATTCCAGCTGGTCTGTATCCATCTGCCATAAAATCTATCTGTGCCATATTCCCCATGTCAAACAATGTTTGTTGAGCATCTACTATTTTTCTACAGCACTGTGTTAAGCACTGCTGTAACATTGAGTAATGCTAGTAATAACTGCTAACATTTACTGAACACTTAAAATGTTCGGCCTTTATCTGCAGTGTTTCCATGCAGTATATCTCAGTCCTCACAAGGGTTCCCCTGTGAAGCTGGCATTCCTCCTATCTCCTTTCACAGATAAGGAAATGGAGGCTTAGAGGAGCAGTGTCGTTTACCTAAGGTCACACAGTAAGTGGCAGGACAGCATAACCCGAGTTCACATTCCCCGATGTACAAAGATCCTAATATCAATAAAGCCTCCCTTGCCCCTAAGAGTATAACAACACATAAGTGATGAGGCCACAGAAACAAACAGCTCCATCTGACCCATACCACAAAAGCAGTCCCAGGAAGAAGGTGCTACAAAAATTGGGAGGAGAAAGTGGACTCTGCTAATTGGAATGACTGGGCCAGTGCCTGGAAGTCTCGGCTGGGAGCAGGCTTTCCCTGAGGAAAGAACGGCAGGAACAAAGGCACAGCCAACCGCAGGAAGGTGCCAGGCACAAGGACAGACGAGAGGACACCGTCTGGCTGAGTGCGGGGACTCTGCTGAATCCAGCCTCCTGCCCCATCGGCCTCAGGCTCAGGTCACCCTCACCCTTCTTCACACCCACGTCCCCACCTCCCGCCCTTCCCCAACTCTGTCACCTTTCTAAAACACAAGCAGACAGTATTCCCTTTCGTAAGTGTACCCAGGGATAAAGTCCTAACTCCTCAGCATGGCGTTCAAAGCCAACTTTACCCACCTCGGCTCCTCACGCCCCTGAGTATCCATCTCAGCCACTCTCAAGCCCAACCCAACCACGGCCTCCACCTCCTTCACACCCCACACAGGCTGTCCTGCTGTGCTCACACGACCTCCACGCCATCTTTGTGCCTTACCCAGCATGCAGCGGGCTCTCAGAAAACACTAACAAGTGACAGAACGGGGATGGGGGGAGTGAAAGGAGAGGAGGATGCAAGAGGAGGGAAATGGATGCAAGAAATGCTGGAGGGAAAAATCAACAAGCCGGGGTAGCTGGGTTTAGGTGCCAGCAAAGAGAAGAGGAATCGCACAATAGGAGCATTTCAAACATGGCCGCGTTCCTTGCACAAAGGATGAGAGTCTAATCATCAAACCATGAACACACAGCTCTGCATCAGGGCTGGCTATCCACCATTGCTGAGTTTAAAACAAAGGTGTCAGGCTCCTCAGCAAGGTCAATGCCTGACAGCACTGCCCCATAAATAAGTGGGTTCCATTATTATGGGACTGAAATAGATGTTGGAGATTCAAAGTGTTGGTAACCACAGATAACACGCATAAATCTGAGTAGCTAGCAACAGAGTAACAAGTATATTTAAACAAATTTACAAGCTTATAAATTTTACATGCATAAATATTTAAGCAAACAATAACTTTAGACCTGATTGATGGAGGAGAAAACCCCTTCTAATGATTAACAAACCTTGCTGTCTGGATTTACAGATGAGAAAACTGGGGCCCAGAATGGTTAATCACTCATATCACCTTTCCCCCACTGCTGGTTGAGAGGAGGAGGCTGGATCAAAACCCAGAACCGATGAGGACCCAGTGCTCACAGCAGGAGAGAATTCAGGGGGGCAGCAGGCCTGCCAACTCAGAGCACATTCAGCAAAGTGACGGGACAGAAGCTGCAAAGGATTGAGGGAGCAACGGGAGGAAACAAAGACCTGCCCAATTAGGAACCCCAGTGGGGATTTCTGGCCCTTATCCAAACTGACTTTTCCATAGCACAGTGGTTCTCAAACTTTTAGGGCACATCAGAATCAGCTGACAGCCTTGTTACACCAGACTGCTGGCCCCACTCCCAGAGCCTCCGATTTAGCTGATCTGGGGTGGGGCAAGTTCCCAGGTGATGTTGACACTGCAGCTCAAAGGTGCAGAGACATTTGGGAACCACTGCTGTGGTGTCTAACCATGACACCTCCCTCCCCCGGCTCTCCACCTCCATCTCTGGCCACCAGTTTCAGAAGGGTGGAAAGCCTTACTTGGATCTCTTCCTTCAATAAGAAAAGATGTTCTATTATAGTTCTCATATAAAGATTAAATGGTTAGGCCGGGCACGGTGGCTCACGCCTGTAATCCTAGCACTTTGGGAGGCCGAGGCAGGCGGATTGTTTGAGCTCAGGAGTTGGAGACCAGCCTGAGCAACAGTGAGACCCTGTCTCTACCAAACATAGAAAGAAATCAGCTGAACAACTAAAAATATACAGAAAAAATTAGCTGGGCATGGTGGCGCATGCCCGTAGTCCCAGCTACTCGGGAGGCTGAGGCAGGCGGATTGCTTGAGCCCAGGAGTTTGAGGTTGCTGTGAGCGAGGCTGACGCCACGGCACTCTAGCCTGAGCAACACAGTGAGACTCCGTCTAAAAAAAGAAAAGATTAAATGGTTATAAAATCAGATCTCGGCTATGAGGAACATCAATTTTTAAACTGATATACAACAACATGTTATGGTTTTATTTTTACCCTTTATCTTCATTAGTTTTGATGTAACTACACATTTCTACCAATTTTCTTTTGAGATATAAATTTTGTTCGCAAACGACTCATTTTAAAATGATGTATACCTTACTCCTTTATCTAATTCCTAAAGATTCAGTTTAGACAGCAAGGCCAAGACATTCACTGAACCCTAATATAATCTTAAATGTAGTTTAAAAGTAAGTATTCATTTACACATACCCCAGGGCCTTTGTACCTACTATTCAAAATGCAGCAATTTTTCTTTCACTCCATCAAGTAGCCACATAGTTGCTGCCTTACCTCAGGCAGGTTTCTGTTCAAACCACCACTGCAAAATAAGCAATCTTCTCCATACTCCACCACTCTTATCCCTGTCACCCTACTATGTTTTTTCTTGACTTTTAGGGTATATTTTTTTTTCACTGTTTGTCTCCTCCCACCACACTGTAAGCTTCATGGGAACAGAGACTTTTTAGTTCACCGTTGTCTCCTGAGCATACATATGGCACTCAAATTTTAATTGAATTTATTAAATGAATCCTTATCAAGCTCCAAAATTCCCACATACAATTCACTGTGTTCAAGTATAATGCACTAAACTATAAGCTGAAACTGATGCAAATGCTTCCCTCACAAACAATTCTGCATAAGTTTCCAGAAAGAGTGCGTGCACACGCACATACATGTATTTATTTAGCACTGTTGGTCCAGTGATGTTAATAGCAAAGGTCACCAAATGTAACTTCATAACACTAATGCTTTAACTGTCAACTTAAAGACCACTATAACAGGACTCCCTAATACCAATTTCATAACCTCACAAATGAGCAAGTCAGGTAAACCATTAAGAAAAATCCTTCATGATAGTTCATATCCAACAATCTTGAGAGGAAGTAAGTCTAAGAGCTATGTTGTCCATCCATAACTACATGCCATGAAAAACTGGACACTCTGAAGATGAGCCACGTATCAAAAAAATACTGAAAAAATTTTTTACACAGCAATCCAAAATTCTGTATATAATCATAGCTTATGAGAGGATGCTATAACAGTATTAAGGGTGCAAGCTACAAGTGGGGAAATTCTGTCAAATATCTATCTTTAAAACCAAATAAAACTATTTCATCCTACAGAATAGATCAAAATCATTCACCAAATAGTAGGCAACTAGAAACTATAACACTACCAGAGAAGTATATTCTTGGGAGACGATCTAAAAACTATTTAAAACTTCACTTTTTAAAAGAAGTTAGTAAGTAACCATTTTCATGAAAGACAAGATATTGAGTAACAAGGAAATACTACACACAATTGTGTGCTATCAGACAACCGTGATTCTTAGACATGTTACATATTCCAGCCGGCTCACCCATTTCCTTTCCCTCTTTGTTCCTTTTTCCTATTCTTTCTCCTCCATGCTCTCTTCTCATTGAGTTGCAAAAATATGAAATACACCTCATCACTGGCTTTTCCCGATAACCTTTCTAAAGCATTTACCGCTATGCATTCACAGAAACTGAGCTCCGCACAGCCTGTGTGGTGGGATTGAGATGATAGGCAATCCTGACAAGCGGGCGTGCGGCAGTGGGCTTTATAGACTTGCAAAAGCACCAAGCACATTTTCCAGGTCCTTTTATCAGCCGGCCCAATTTCCCCATGTGATGTGTTAGTTGTCAGTTTAATCTAATACATGTGAAACGAATTAGAGCTGGAAGGCTCTATCATTCCTTGGCATGCTGAGCTGCGGCAGCAGCAACCAGCTCCACGGCCACATGGGTGAGGGAGCGAGGAGGTCAGACTTGAGGGGAGAACAGCCACCGAGACTGGTGCAGGTCAGGCAGGTTAGCTTTTTATTTATTTATTTATTTTTTGAGACATCTTTTTTTAAATTAACATAATAGTTGCATATCTTTATTGGGTACTTGTGATGTTTTGATACAGGCATACGATGTGAATTCATCAAATCAGGGTAACTGGAGTATCCATCATCTCAGGCATTTATCATTTCTTTGTATTAATATCAGGAACATTCCAATTCTACTCTTTTAAAGTATAGGTTAGCTTTTAGGCTTCCAGTAAGCAGACTGGCAAACAAGGTAGGAAAATTCCAGTACACACAGATACTCGGGTTTTGTAATAAGTTGCTACACTTCTGAGGCATTCACTCCCAAGACCACGTTTTGGCAATCAATCTGATCAGCACAAACAAATCTCTCATAACCTAGAAGAGAAAAATAACCTGGACCTACACAAAGTACTATAGACAGAACAGTTTCTAAACGGGTTTCTTAGAGGAGTTCTGTAATGCATAAGTGACTTTAAGTCTCATATTCACAGTACGGACGGTAAGAACAGATTCCATTTGGAAGTAACTGACATATAAAGCACAAATAAGAATCTGGAAATGTAGACAGTTGACTTTACAGACAAGTAAACACTTTCTATAATAGTCTTTTACATTAACGGCTCTCAAGTGCTTCAAGGCATTGATTGATTCCATTCTCCCAAAGGCCCTGGAAAAAACACTTGGTCAAATTTAGCTTCATAATTTCAAACATGTCCAGGTTCCAAAGAGGCAGCCAAGAATGAATTTGTCATCCCTTGTATCTAAGAGAAAACATAGTATGGAGACAATGTAGCACAGTGGCTAAGAATTCAGACTCTGGATCTAGACTTACTGGGTGTAAACCTTAATTCTGGTATTTACCAGCTATATGTCATTGGGGAAGTCACTTGACCAATTTATAATACCACAACAACAACATCTACATCCTAGGGCCATTATGAGAAAGAAATGAGTTGATGCAATTGAAGCACTTAGAGTGCCCACACACAGCAAGTACTTAAGTTTAGCTGTGTTGTCATTGCAGTTGTCACTACCATCACCATCACCACCACCATTTCAGGAAAGATTAGGAGCCCAAGTTCTGGAGTCACACCTGGCTTTGAACCCAGCTTACCAAGACTCAACCTTCATCAAATCATCTATAAAATGAATACAACATAGTATCTAAAGGATACACTTAATTTTTCCAACAAACAGCAAAAGAGAACCCGTTGTTTCTGAAAACAGACTCAACCGATTACAATGTATAGCTCTTGTTTACATTCTCATTCAAGCTATTAAAAAACCATTTTTTGCAAGTTTTAAAAATATATTTGATGATATGTGGAAAGTAAGCTCACATTACAGTTTTGAGTTCAAATAACAGGATATAACAGTAAATGCATAGAATGATGAGTGCATTTTCGAAAAGGGGGAAATGAATCAAACAAAACCTCAGAATATGTACTAAAATAGTTGTCTGAATGCTAGAATTGCAAGTAATTTTTACATCCTTTTTGTTGTTCTTTCCCGTTAACATGTAAAATTTGTACAGTTAGAAAACACAAGCCACCAATACGTGGAGAGTGCTTGGAAGACAATGTTCCCTGAGAACTGAAGGTGCTTTAAGGACTGTTAGAGACAACACTGCCAGACTGACCTGAGGGGTCCCAACGCCCCTTGGAGATCAGCCATGGAAAAAGAGAAACCATATGCCATAGGAGTGCACGAATAAAAATACACAAAAATCTATCATATTTATGAAACAACTGGAAACGTTAAAACTGACTGAAAAATCCAGGCATGGTGGCATGCACCTGTAGCCCCAGCTACTTAGGAGGCTGAGGCAGGAGGATTGCTTGAGCTCAGGAGTTTGAGGCTGTAGTGTGCTATGAACGTGGCTGAGAATAGCAACTGAACTACAGCCTGAGCAACATAGCAAGACCTCATCTCTTAAGAAATTGACTGGATATATGATAATATTAAGGAATTACTACTGAACTTTTAGTTAGATAATAGAATTAAGGTTGTGCTTTTCAAAAAAAAAGAAAAAAAGGCTCTAATTTTCTAAAGCTATACTCTTCAATCAGGCAAATAACATCTTAGTAGTATTACAAGCACAATTTTGACTTCGTGGACCCCATAATGGATCACACTTTGAAAATGCTGGTATATGGGTATAGGTGGCATCCATCCATCCGCTGGCTATTCTAGCCCATTTTTGTGGCTGGCTGATACTACTTATAGCTTTCAGGTGCTTTGCTGTTGACTATTTCCTCACATAACTATATGTAGACCTTGGCACGGGAGGTTCTATCCAAATTGTGGATATACCAATATTACCTTATCTAGCCAAAGTTTAGTTCATGAGACATATGATAATGACTTTGTGTTACTATAGTCATTTCCATCTCATCTGGTCAACATGACAACAGGCTCCTGCAGGGGCAGAGGTAGACTGGCTCGTGGCATGTCCAGAGCGTTCCCTCAAGCACAGGTTCTTGAATTAAAATTGAATTGAACCAAATCAGAATAAACTGACACAAAAAATCCAGAGCTGAGGAAAAGCTTTTGTGCAAATTCATAAGTCTTATTTACAAAAATGAAGCATTTTAACAACCTAAATATCCATTAATAGGAAACTGATTATATAAAATTGTGGTACATTTGGATAATGCATATATATGGGATACTATTAATATATACTATGTTTTAAAGCATATTTAATGACATTTAGAAATGCTCAAGATAGGTTAAGTTTTTAAAAATAGGCTGTAGTACTCTATACACATAAGATCTCAATTTTTTTCAAAAACCATATAGACTAAAAGGCATTATACAAAACATCAACCCAGGTTATCCCCGGGTATTAAAACTGTAAGATGATTTTCATTCTTTTTTGTTGTATTGCAATAAAATTTTCATACAATGAAATGTACAAATCTCAAGAAAACAGTTTGGTAAGTTTTGACAAATATATACCCAGGTAACCCGTAGCCCAATAAAAAAGAGAACATTTCCATCATCCCAAATGGTACCTCGTGACTGCCTTTGTAATAGTGTATATGTGTGTGTGTGTGTGTGTGTGTGTGTGTGTGTACAAATTGCATACATCCCCCACCACTCCCAGGCAACCTGGGATGATTTCTTATTTGTTACACCTGTGTTTTCCAGTAGAAACTCATAAGTATTTTATAATTTAAGCAGTTTTGATTTTTAGTTTTTAAGGAGTTGAAATGGTATCCTGTTCACTGATTTCACTGATAAAGATAAGGGAGATCAATACTTTAATCCAAATCTTACATTACTAGAGACTCCAGGAACAAGACTGCTAGACACACACTCCACAATTATTTTTGCTTTCTCTTGCTAAGATCTCCAGAGTTTTTGGATGCCACATCATTTATTCACACAGATACAGCCATGTATTGTGTTTTCATCAAACACTTCTGATAGAAAAAATCCCTTAAAGTTAGGTAAAAATTGTATACTCTCACCTAACAAAAGAAACTAAAAGTGAAAGAATTTATAAAATTCCTAGAGGTTAATAAATAGAAACTGAAAGAAATCAAATTGTAAGAATAGATAATTCCTTCTGGTTCTCATAAAAAATGTTAGCCCCACGAGTTCATAAACAGAAACATGGCAGCCGAAGCCACACTGCAGAAATGTACAAGACCATCAGTATTTTATAATGTTATTTTACAGTCGTAATCTAAATAACCAAAACCAGGTTTTAATAAAACAGAACATGCAAATCATCATTTTCCTGTTTTATCCATCAGCACGAGTTTTAGCCACAGAAATTCCCTCCAATACCTCAGGCCATGACTTTGAAAAAAGAGGTGCTGTATATCCACACAGATTCTTAAATCCCAGTGCTCTTCACAGTTTTCTGAACAGCAAGGAGGAGGATCTCAAGGTAGATGCCCAATATTTGGCATTTTGACAGTTACGGTCTAAATAACCAGCTGCACCTCTGACCCTAACCTCAAACCAAAGGGGCACCAAGCCAATAAACCAACTGTGTCTTTAGCCACAACATGGATAAAACCACCAGTACTAAGGTGAGGAAACAGTCAACAGCAAAGCACCTGAAAGCTACGAGCAGTATCAGCTAGCCACAAAAGATGACTAGAATAACCAATGGATAGATGGACAGATGGTCAAATACGCACGCACCCCAGCATTTTCAAAGTGTGATCCATGAAGTCACAACTGTGCTTGCAGTAATACTAAGAAGTCATTTGCCTGTCTTGCTGTACTGACATCTGCACTGACGGTGGAAAAGCCATGGTGGGTAAAAGGATGAGGAAAATACAGAGGCAATAGGTTGAATTTTAAAGAGCTGAGGAACACCCTGGAAATTCCGCAGGCAGTGTGTATAATTCACATCTGCTTACTAAAATGCAGAATTTAGGCTAGTGTTCACATTGTAATTACAGATTTTTCACTCCCCCCGCCAATTCTGTATCTTGCAGGCATGGCTTTCCAAGCATCTCGGAGCCATTGCACTGGACTCACCTACGAACACGTGATTGCTGTGTTTGTTCCAAACACGCTTTGGGACCTTTGTGCAGCTTTTTAATTATTCATTTTGCAGCTGACTTTTCTTCCTTTCACTGCCTGACCTTTGAGTATCCATTTAGAACATAATTAAATACTTGTAAAATAGAGCAGTTAGAGAAAGACTGAGAATTAGAGAGAAGTGTAAGTCTAACAGTGCAGGGGCAGCCCAGTGTCTCCTACATTCCAGTCCTCTGAAGAGAATGTGATGTCACCACCACCTCTGTGGTCCAGCCACCCAGGCACAGGTGCTATGCCTCAAACCCTCCCGTACACCCACTCACTGCTCACTGCCAGACCCGTCTCCCCAGTGCCCAATCCTCACACCCCTGCTCTGACAACCTCCCCCTGGAGGCTCCCCACTCCTTACCACATGTGCACTGCTTAAGTCAGCACGTGAGCTTCTCTGTTACCGGCTCAATCCCCCGGTCTGCGTTTATTTCCCAAAATGTCCTTGCGCCAGTCAAGCTCAAATGTTCACTCTAGCCAATATGTGCCACCCTTCTTACCACCTTTCTCCAAGTCACTCGGTCCACCTGAGCTGCCCATCCTCACTTGAGTCTCTGCCAGTTGAAATCCTTACCCATCCTCCAAGGTCCTCCTCAATTCTCCTTCATGAAACCTTCTGTGACACCTCCACCTTTGTCCATTGACATCATGCCTATATGAGAATTCATATATACAGTCTTTTGCTAGTAGCCAGAAACTCCTCAAATGCCATGCCTTTCATGTTTTCTCTTTGTATCTTCAAGAACGTAAGTGCTCATAAATTTTAAGTAAATTAATTCTTTTCAGATATGATAAATAGTAATGCGGCCAAAATCCATTTTGTTGGAAAATACGTGTGATTAAAAGAACACAGTAATTCCAAATTTTCTCAGTTGTAGACAAAACTGAGAACATATCTGGGGAGTCCCATAAATCACCGCAGGGCAGTGGGACCTCAGCTAGAGGAGCAGGTGGGAGAGGGGGCGAGCTTGGGGTGAATCTGCAAAGCATGGCACTATGTGATGAGGGACATGACAAGGATAACAATGAAATGTTCAGGTGTTTGGTGGAGAAAGAAAATGAACCTCAACAGTGAGTTCCCAAACATCTATTAGGGATTCCATCTGTCCATTCGGAGCCACATATGTGCAAATCAAAAATGTTTCAAGGTGCTCCCAAACTATTTATTTATTCCTCCTACAGAATCTCACTAGAGCCCCAGCCCATTCAATGACATTGCTAACACAATGTTCACGCCAAATACTATACTTGAAGCTGAGCAGCTTCAAAAGAATGACATGACTAAGACAGGGTCCAAATCCTCATAAATAACTGCAGTTCAGGGTAATAGGACAGAAAAGGTATGCAAGAGGATTCTAGGAAACAACTGGAGAGCAAACGGGAGAACGCAGATCAGAGAGTGTCATGGACCCCAACAGAGTTTCAGAAAAGTAGGAGTGGCAACAACTTCAGATGGCACTGCAGAGCACACACCTGGCACCCAGAGGTCAGTGATGACACAGAGGGGGACAGGTTTAGTACACTGGCAGGTGTGAGGACCAGACTGAAGAGAGTTGAAGTGCTGAAATTTGTCAAAACAGGAAAAAGATGGATAAGGATATCATTTTAAGGGGATGCACAGTCAAGACAAAACACTTTTTTTTTTTTTTTTATAATAAGAGACTTGAGCAAATCCCTGTCATGGGAGAATGAGGCTCAGACAACCAGCTGGAGGAGCTTCTGCTCTGAGGAAAGGAACAGAGACGGGGGGAGGAAGCACAGGGAGTTTGTGCAGCATTGCCTCTAGGTCACATGCAGGGGCTGAGCAGGGGTGAGAAGACCAGGATAGCAGGGAGTGCAAAGGTCTGTAACAGCTGCAGGGGGTGGGGTGGGGAAGTGGTGTAAGAATGAATAAAAGGATTGTATGCAGATTTGAGTTTGTAAATGAGATTGAAACATTATGCTGGCATCTGTTAGATGATTTTTTTCTAGCAGCAATAGGATCAAAGAAGCAATGTAAATGGCTTCACATCCAGCATGGGAGCTGCCCACCAGGAGTGTGGCAGGAAAATGAGATGTCCAAAACAGCACAGGGTCCAAAACCAAACAGAAAAAAGAAATGAAGACTAGAGGAAGCTGACTGTGGAAAAACAGGTAGGCAGTGAGGTTGACTAATTAGCAGGAGAGAGGACAGGATAGGAAGCTCTGATCAAACAGGGAGTGATGAGTTAAAAGATTTTGCAAAGCAGGTAAGTTCCAGGTGATGACAAGACCCAGAGTTAAGCCATGTCAGTGGGCTGCTATAAAGAATAAGCAGTTCAGGGGACAAGGAAGACAGCAGCATGAGGGATGGAAGCAGGAGGAGAGAGAGCAGCGCTGCCCAACAGAACTACTGCAACAGCAGCAACATTCTATACCAACAAGGTATAATACAGCAGCCACTAACCCCAGGTGGCTATGGAGCACTTGCAATGTGTCAAGTATGCCTGAGGAGCTAGGTTTTATTTTATTAAGTTTAAATAAGCCATGTCACTACAATTTACCACACTAATTACTACAGGTACACAGCACTGGTTCGCAACTTTGGCAGCACGATGGAATTATCTGGGTCCTACTCCCCAGAGCTCCTGATTTAATTAGTCAGGCATGTGTCCTAGGCAACAGCATTTTTTGTTGATACATAATATTTGTACATGCTTACGGATCTCCGTTTAGATCTAATAATATTTGCTTTTTGGCCAGACACGGTGGCTTATGCCTGTAATTCTAGTAGTCTGGGAGGCTGAGGCAGAAGGATGACTTGAGGTCAGGAATTCAAGACCAGCCTGAGCAAGAGTGAGACCCTGTCTCTACAAGAAGAAAGGAAGGGGGAAGGGGAAAGAGGGGAGGGGGAGCGGGAGGGGGAGCGAAGAAATGAAATTTGCTTTATGTATCTGGGTGCTCTGGGGGGTGTGTGTGTGTGTGTGTGTGTGTGTGTGTGTACATACAATTATTATATCTTCCTGTTTAATTGATCCTTTCATTGTATCATAACCTTCATCTCTTTTTAATGTTTTTGACTTAAAGTCTGTTTTACCTACGTATAGCACTCCTATTTGCTTTTGGTTTCCATGTGCATGGAGTATCATTTTCTATCTCTTCACTTTCAGTCTATATGTGTCTTTACAGGTGAAGTGAGTTTCTTGTATGCAACATATAGTTTGGTCTTTTTTTATTCATTCAGCTAGTCTGTATCTTTTAGCCAAAAAATTTAATCCATTTACATTCAAGGTTATTATTGATATGTAAGGACTTATTCCTGTTATTTTGTTAATTATTTCCTGGTTGTTTTGCATATCCTTTGTTCCTTTCTTTTTCTCTTATTGTTTATCATGGTGGTTTGGTGGTTCTATGTAGCGGTAACTTTTAAGTCCTTTCTTTGTGTGTCTGTTGTACCAGTGAGTTTATATTTTCATGTGTTTTTCATGATGATAGAGCTCCTCCTTTCATTTCCAGGTGTACAACTCCCTTAAGCATTTCTTGTAGGCTGGTCTAGAGGTAATTAATTCTCCTCAGTATCTGCTTGTCTAGGAAAGACTATATCTACCTCATTTTTGAAGGGTAGCTTCGTTGCGTATAGAATTCTTGGCTCGCACGTTTTCTTTCAGCACTTTGAATATATCATCCCATTCTCCCCTGGCCTGTAAGGTTTCTGCTGAGAAATCCACCGTTAGCTGTGATTTCTGATGGGAATTCCCTTATATGTGACTTGATGTTTTTCTTTTGCTTCAGAATTCTCTTTGACAAAATTTTGAGTTTGACTATAATGTGCCAAGGAGAAGATCTTTTGGGGTTGTATCTATTGGGTCTTTGAGTTCCTTATACCTGGATGTCTAAATCTCTCATAAGACTAGGGAAGTTTTCAACTATTATTTTGTTAAATAGGCTTTCTATATCTTTGCCCTTTCTGGAATGCTCAAATTTTGAATATTTGTTAGCTTTATGGTATACCATGTCACACAGGCTTTCTTCATTTAAAAAAAAAAAGTTTTCTGACTGGGTTATTTCAAAAGACCCATCTTCGAGTTCTGAAATTCTTTCTTCTACTTGATCTAGTCTATTATTGAAGCTCTCAATTATCATTTTTATTTCATTCATTAAATTCTTCAGTTCTAGGATTTCCATTTTGTTTTATGGTATCTCTTTGTGAATTTCTCATTTATATACTGAATTGGTTTTTTGTATTGTATATTTGTGTTCTCTTGTACCTCACTGAGTTATTATTTTAAATTCTTTTTTATGCATTTTATAAATTTCTTTTTGTTAGAATCTGTTGCTGGAGAATTATGTTCCTTTGGAGGTATCATATTTCCTTACTTTTTCATGTTCTTTGTGCCCTTACGTTGATATGTGTGCATTTGTTTCTTCCACTTTTTTGGATTGCCTTTTATAGGGGAAAGACTTTTTCCTATAGATCTATACTGTTGGTTGGGTAGGGTACTTTAGCTTTGAATCTGGATGCCTGCAGTAGTATAGTCTTCATTTGTTTTCTCTCGCTATAATCAGCATCAATAGTAGTGTCTATAATATCTCAGTGGCTTAGACTGAGGTTGTTAGTGGAGGCTCTGGTGAGGCTTTGCCGGAGACAAGGACAGGTGGACCAGTCCTCGGGCCCTAGTGGTATCAGTGGCAGGCCAAGCATGCTCATTTGTGGGCCTCTGAATGTCATACACTGGAAACAGTGTTGGAAAGTTCAGGTAGGTCAATTCTTGGGCTTCCTAGTGGCTTGCTTGGGTGCTGGTAGTGGAGCAGTGGGCTGGGTCCTCAGCCTCCTGGGCAACATGCATCGTGTGGGCAATGGCAATAGCAGTGGTGGGATAAGCATTAGGTGCCCAGGTGATATGCACTGGTGTCAGCAGTGATGGTGGCAGGCTGGGTGGGCCCATCCTCAGGCCCCTGGGAAGAGTTCATGGATGCCAGCAGTGGTGGACAAGGCACAGTGATCCCTAGGGCCCTGGGAAGGGTGCTGGGGTGCTGGGGCACTGGGAAGTGGGTGGGGCACTGTGGTAGGTGTGGCAGGCCTGTCCTCACACCCGCCATAGTATGCCCAGGTGCTGTGGTAGGCAGGCAAGGCAATCCCTAGGCCCCCAGGCTGTGTGCTCAGGTACTGGGAGGGGCAGTGCTGGAACTGTCCTCAAGCCTCGCTCCCCCATGATACACACGAGCAGGCTGTGGGAACCAGCATTTCTAAAGTTCCCAGATAGAGTCAAGTTTGAAAACTGCTGGTGGAGTAGTTAAGAACATGGACTCCAGAGCCAGATTACATAAACTCAAAACCCAGATATGCTGATACTGAGTTCTGTAACTTTGAGCAAATAATCTTACCAGCAAAACAGGGATACTGTCAATACTTACCTCATGGGGCTATTCTGAGGATTAAATGACTTAACATCTACATAACAGTGCTTTATGACAGTGGATGTTGGAGTCACTAAGGCTTATGACAGCTACAGGGGAAAGAGTAGGTGTGAGCTGCCAAAAGCCTAAATCTGTGTTGAGAAAAGACCTAGAAGTCAAGAATTGACAAAGTTGAGGGTAAGAAGAAAGTAACAGGCAGCAGTAAAATAAAGGGAAGAGAAACAACCTAGAAGGGGCAGCGATAGGCCAGCAAAATACAGACCCTACTATCTGGCAAAGTGACACCCTACAGATGGAGGAATGAGGGAAGCTTTGTGGTCAGGAAAAAGTCAACTTTTAGGTAAGGAAGGACATATATGAAACAGTTAATTCAGTTTTATACAATCTTTACCCTTAACAGCCCCCCAAAAAAATTTCAACTAGCTAATTATCATTCAAGTATTGTGTTTGTTTTTCCCTGCCATCTAGTTCTCTATTTACAGAAATCATCTAGAAGAGACTTCTACTGGATGCAAATACCATTTTCTAATTAGGATTCCATAAGAAACAGCAATCCCTCCACAGATGTATACTTTGTATATACCACACACACAGAATATACTTATGATTCACAATTGCTGTAGTTCAAATATGGCTTAATTAATGACGATATGTTGACATACAAAACATATGCCAAGACTACTAGAAAACCTGTTTAATCTGCATTTTAACTACATCTTTTATAAATCTCAGAGAACACTGATACCATTAATGACAGTATATTAACTTCAGGTAAGATAAATTACCAAGTATGACTTTGGAAAGAAGCATATTTTTTAAATTCAAGAACAGGTACCAAAACAAACAAAAGAAAAGCGGGAAGGGGACAATTAACGTTAAGACCAGAAAAAGGAAGGAGGAATGGAAATATGGCTACCAATAAATGCCTTAGGTTGCAGTTTTTTTCTATTTCTCTAAAACTTCACATAAAGACATGAACACAGATTTACATTCAAATTTCATATGTCACTACCAGATAATCTATTTCATCAACTTGCAAAATAAATATTAATAATAAAGTATTCTTCACTTACTTGCAGCTTGTAAGTTACTAAGAACTGAAAGCTATTTCAAAGATCATCTCTATGCCACAAAAATGGGTAAAATTAAAGAACACAGTACATGAAACTCAAGTGTTTCAGTTGAATCCCATGTTCAGATTTTTACCTAATAAAAAAATTAAGTCTGAAATTTCTTTACAGACTAAAGTTATTTCTCAAGAGAAAAACAAACAGAACCTCCTTTTCACAAGCATTTTTAACACTTCAAAATGATGTTACACAATGCTTTTGGGGTGCTAAATGTGTTTATGTGTCAGCACAAGTCAAATTTCACAGCTGAAACACAATTTCCAATATGATGATGTTCATTTCTGGTTCCTCATTAGCTGCCAGGTTTGAGACCACTTAGAATGTGTGAAAACAAAAATACTCTTTCAAACCTGCTCCTGACACAACCATAAGCTCTGCAAGAACTACATTTTGCAAAAGAATATCATTCCTGGAGAATTCCATTCCTTCACCTTTTCTCCCTTAACTAACCCTTAGGGATACTCTTCTTAGAGGTATATTGAGAGGGCTGGGCACAGTGGCTCATGCCTGTAATCCCAGCTCTTTGTGAGGCCCAGGTAGGAGGATTGCTTGAGGCCAGGAGTTCAAGACCAGGCTGGGTAGCATAGCAAGACTCTGTCTCTACAAAAAAAATTTTTAATTAGCTGAGCATGGTGACACATGCCTGTAGTCCTAGCTACTCTGGAGGCTGAGGTGAAAGGGAGGATCATTTAAGCCCAGTAGTTCGAGGTGACACTGAGCTACTATGATCACACCACTGCACTCCAGCCTGGGCAACAGAGTGATACACTGTCTCCAAAATAAAAAAATAATAATAAAGCAAAGAAGCATATTGTGACATCTTGGCGCTGGAAACAAAAGCATAACAAATACACATTCTATTTGCTTTGATTCCCTTAAAGAATCCTTATATTTCAACTGGAGTTCCAGTAAATCCTAGGGACCTAAAATGCCACTGTCCAAAGTAAAGTTTACTGTGGTCAAGTGATTCATGAAGTTTTTACTTCTTCCATCTCACAGTGGACCCAATAAATCAATGGACCCACCCTGTGGGTATTTTGCAATTTTTGAAGGTGTTATTAGAGTAAACATGCTCCACTGGTAAATTCCCACAATGGCTTCCTGACCACGAAGTATGGGCTATTACAATAGACAGGAATGACCAAGTTGAAGACTCTGAACTTCCTCTCCCTTCCAGGATAGTAAACCAAAAGAAATACTGCATCCATGGGAGAACTGCAGAGATCAACACCACATCAAAAACTCAAAATTCTCAAGGGTAATAATTTCTATTACATCACTATTAAACTTACCTCTTTGGTTGTGCAGAAAGCAGACAGACTGGAAAGTAACTATGGGTTATCATAAACCCATTCAGGCAATTACTCTAGCATGGCTGACTTACCAAACAAAGTACCTTCTCTAAAGCAAATCTAGCCCTTGGCACCTGGTAAGACACTAAGCTGGAAAATGCTTTACTAATATGCAATGAACACAAGAAGCCATTTGCTTTTATTTTGAAAGGTCAAAAATACACTTTTACATTCTTGCCCAGGGTTGTTAACAACTCTCTTCTCTGCTAAAATCTAGTCTACAGAGATCCTGACTTTCTTAACATCCCGAAGGCTACCATAGTGGTCCACTGAATTGATTACACAATGCTGATTAGACCTGATGATAAGGAACAAATCCCTTAGATGTCTTAGTAAGACATATACATGCTTTATTTTATTTTTTATAATTTTTTTCCCCCAGAGCCATGCCCAAGAACCCTTGAGCAAGTGGACTCCACATATGTAAGCTTGATGGTAAAGAAAAAAAACAAGAAAATTCCAGAGTAGCAACCTTAACATTTCTGGGGACCCAGTGATCTGGAACATGCGGAAATATCCCCGAAGTGAAATACAAGTCACCACATCCCAGTTTACTACCAAAAACAATAGGCACAACACTTCACAAACTGCTTTGCATCTTACTCTGCTGTAGTATGAACTCCTCTCAAGGGCAGGGACAGTGGTTTACAGAAAGAATCTTAGGTCCAACACAAACTTCCTATAAATAGTAGGCACTCAAGATACATCTGAAAGAGGAGATGGAACAGGCCCAACTCGGCTATTGGTCAGGACAGAACTTGGGTCCTTCACAGTGTGGCTCTGCTGCAGGGACCACACACACAGGACACACCTTTGAGCCTGAGCCTGACCACGGACCCAGAAACAGAGGCAGATGAGGCTAGCCCTTCCCACATTAAAGAGAGGGTTTATCAATACTTCCACCAGAACTAAAGGCTCTATGATCTCTTTCAACTGGAGCATCACTCAACAGTCCCATGTCAATGTAGGACAGAGTTTGTACGCACGATCAGAGGCAAGAACCTAACCACTAGATCATCCTATCTGATTCTCTACGCTCCAGTGCTGGACCTTGAATCTGCTCTTAATAGACTGAGAACAAAATAAAACTTCATTGACATTTCATTCCATTTCTTCAAATAAGTTCTCTTACGAGCCCACGAAACCTTTTGTCTCTAAGACCTATAATGAGGCACTACTGCTTCTGTGTTTATATAAACACCCTACATATCTTCCCTTATCACCCATTGCTTTCATAAACCTCCCTGGCAAACATCCAATGCATCTCTCCACAGGCCCCTTCTCCTCTTCCCTGCCTTGGTGCTCTTCGCACCTTCTCTATGGAATTCCCCATCCCACATTCCCTACCTAGCCGAGCTCCACGCCCAGCTCCTTCCAGGACAAGGAGATGCCTTCTTTGATTTCCTCCAAGATCAATCCCATCCTGGGCAACACAGTAAGTTCTTCACAAATTCATGAATCCATACTCTGGTTTCTCTTTAGGATCATATAAATAAGCCTTTTACAAATTCATGAACTGAATGTGCTATGTGCACATGCCTTTGCATTAAAAAAAAAAAAAAAAAAAAACCACCCATTCCTCTTTTCAGAAAAACAATGAAAATGTGAAAGGTTGAAGGATCAAAGGAATGACATTTACATTTCATTATGATTATGCTGTCAGTAAAATTCCAAATACTTGACTGAACAAACGGAACTGCCTGCTCCATAAAGAATACCAAATACAATAGCCCAGAATCAAACCTTGCAGTGGTGTGACAGTCAGCTAGGATGTTTATCTTATCAGGGATACAAAGCAGATGATTTAATATTGTTATTTATTTAAAAAGATAATTATATTTAACTTAGCAAAATGGGTTTGTTTAGAGACTAATTTGGGGGAAATCCTTATAAAGCTTATGGTACAAAATAATTTAAACATAGCAAAGAATAAAAACTTTTCATAGCTTTTAAGTCTTTTGCTAATCTTTTTTTTTTTTTTTTTCTGAGACAGAGTCTCACTGTGTTGCCCGGGATAGAGTGCCGTGGCATCAGCCTAGCTCACAGCAACCTCAAACTCCTGGGCTCAAGCAATCCTCCTGCCTCAGCCTCCCGAGTAGCTGGGACTACAGGCATGCGCCACCATGCCCAGCTAATTTTTTCTGTATGTTTTTAGTTGGCCAATTAATCTTTTTCTATTTTTAGTAGAGACGGGGGTCTCGCTCTTGCTCAGGCTGGTTTCGAACTCCTGACCTTGAGCGATCCTCCCGCCTCATGGCCTCCCAGAGTGCTAGGATTCTGTAATCCTAGCCTAGGTGTGAGCCACCGCGCCCGGCCCTGCTAATCTTATTACTCAATTTATTATCTTTAAAGATATGAAAAGTAAACCTTGAAAACAGATTTTCTTTTAAGGCAAAGTCTTCATGCCTACCTCATCTCTCTGCCCTTACTTGTAAAATATCCCATCATCACCTTGTGTCTTAGAGCACGAATTCTCTCGTTTGAGGCCATTCCTTCCTTCCACAGTGTGGTAGATACCACCACTCCCACCTCCTCCAGTACCTGTTCCACTCATGTCCCCTCTCTTCTATTGCCATCTTGTTCCCATTAACTTGTTCTTTCTTACCAGCCAATATATATACACCTTAGTCAATCAAATCATTTAAGACAGCATGGCCTCCACCCTTTCTGGCACCAGGGACCAGTTTCATGGAAGACAATTTTTCCACAGATTGGGCTGGGGGAGTATTCGGGATGATTCAAGAGCATTCCATTCATGGTGCAGTCAAACCTCTCTGCTAGTGATAATCTGTATTTGCAGCCACTCCCCAGCACTAGCATCACCGCCTCAGCTCCGCCTCAGATCATCAGGCATTAGATTCTCATAAGGAGTGCACAACCTAGATCCCTCACATGTGCAGTTTACAGTACGGTTCAAGCTCCTACGATAGTCCAATGCTGCAGCTGATCCGACAGGAGGCGGGGCTCAGGTGGTGATGCGAGCGATGGGGAGCAGCTGTAAACACAGATGAGGCTTCACTCACTGGCCCGACACCTCCTGCCGTGCAGCCTGCTTCCTAACAGGCCACTGACCCATACCCCAGTCTGCAGCCCAGGGGTTAAGGACCACAGCTTTAATAAATAAAAACCTTCACGGTCTGGGTGCGGTGGCTCATGCCTATAATCCTAGCACTTTGGAGGCCAAGGTGGGCAGATGGCTCAAGGTCAGGTGTTCGAAACCAGCCTGAGCAAGAGTTGAGACCCCGTCTCTACTAAAAATAGAAGGAAATTAATTGGCCAACTAAAAATATATAGAAAAAATTAGCCAGGCACGGTGGTTCATGCCTGTAGTCCCAACTACTCGGGAGGCTGAGGCAGAAGGATCGCTTGAGCCCAGGAGATTGAGGTTGCTGTGAGCTAGGCTGACGCCACGGCACTATAGCCAGGGCAACAGAGTGAGACTCTGTCTCAAAAAAAAAAAAAAAAAAAAAATTCATGACCTGCCCACATAAGTCCCTCCAGCTACCAGCCATGGCTTCCTTTCTCAGTTGAAGAGACTGCTGGTGTTCTGGCCTTCTCCATCTCTAATTCCTGACCCCTCCTTTCCCTGAGCCAAGGCCTGACCCCACCAATGGAGTGCATCTGTTCCCTCAAAGGCCACCACTTTCTCATAGCTGCCGAATCTGCTGGACACATTTCGGCCTGTGTCTTCCCAGATGCCTCCGCCACATTTGACATTGTTGACCTCTCCTTCTCAGGGCTCCTAGGATGTTACTTGCTTTTCTGGTTCTTATGGAGTTCTCTGACCTTTCCTGCTTACTGTCTTTTCTCAGTTTTTGTATTCTTTCCCACTCCTTAACTGTTGTTGTCCGTCAAGGCTCTATCTTTCGTTACTGTTTGTGTCTCTCACTCTTAGCTCATGTCTCCAATTCTCTTCCATCCCCACAACCATCCAGGAACAGTTTTTACCCTCTCCAAACTCTCCTCGGAGCAGACAGTCTTATCCACTTCCACAGTTCTAGCACTCACCTTTCACTAAAGGATCCAAAGTCTTTTCTCCAGCTACAGACATTGGATTTAGATGGCTGACTCAACACAAATGCCCCAAGGGTTCCCTGGCCACCACTAGTCTATCAAGGCAGAACGTGGAGTCACCCTAAATTCTTGTCTCTTCCTCATTTCCAACATCCAGTCATTACCAAATCTTGCAAATTTTACCTCCTATTTTTGAAATCAGTCCTTTCCTTTCCACACTGACTTCCCCCGTCCTAGTTCAAGTTATTATCTCTTGCCTGGACCATTGTAAAGTCTCCTAACAGAGTTTCCAGCATCTAGTCCAAACCCCCTACTTTTTACTCCCCTGCCACAGCCAAGCAAGATCTACTGAAAATACAAATGTCTACCAATAGCCTAGCTAAAACTCTTAAAAAAAACATAATGAGTGCAATGTGCACCGTCTGGGGGATGGACACGCTTGAAGCTCTGACTCGGGGGTGGGGAGGGCAGTATATGTAACTTAAACATTTGTACCCCTGTAATATGCTGAAATAAAAAAAAGAAAAAACCTTCCATTAACTATGCACACAGAGAAAAAAGATTCTTCCAGGCCCCATCTACTTCTCCAGTCCTATGTCTTATCTAGTCTAGACTTGATCTTCGCTCTCTAGTAATACAGAACTGATTATATCCTGCATTGATTTCTCTATGTCATAACTCTAATTTGGTATCTATTATGTTCTTTGTTGATGCTGCTTGATCTTATTAGAATTATCCTTGTACCTTTCCATCCCTGAAAAAATACTTCACTGTTCTGGTCTCAGGAGACATCCTCTCTAGGAAGCTTTCTTAGTCTCATTATGTGAAATCACCTGTTCATGTGCTTTCCGCCAACAAAGATCATAAGCTAGAGGGCAGGGACCAAGTCCTCTTCAGCGTCCTATTCTCAGTGGACAGCACAGCACAGAGCTGGAATATGTGTTTGCTGAGTCAAAGAATCTTAATAAAAGTAACTGGACTTCTTAAAGCAAAAGTTAGTAAGATTAAAAACATTTGAGGGCTGGGGGAAAGGGGGCATGGGCAATATATGTAACCTTAACACTTGTACCCCCATAATACGCTAAAATAAAAAATAAAAAAAAATAGTTTTTAACAAAAAATAAATAAATAAATGAATAGGTCAAAATCTTAAAAAAAAAAAAAAATTTGAGGGCTATTTTGAACACCATTTATATTTAGATCAAACTACTGGTAAATAAAGAACCTAAAGAGAAATTCTTCCAGGGAGAAGCACTGATCAGCCATGAGAATACTATCTTATTCTTCATTATCCCTGCACACAGAATAGTATCAAAAACCAGTTTAGCATGTTTGTTTTCATTACAGCAGCTTTTCAAAGGGAGGCAATTTCTCTTACAGATATTCTCCCACTCAGGAACTTGAATAGCTGCAGCATCAGATCTAGACAAAATATTTAATGAATTAGAAAATCTTATGAAGGTATTGGGATTTACATGGGAAACAGCCATAAATCTTGTGACCATTTTCAAATGCCATTTATATTAAATGATGGTTTATGATAACGCGATCTTAATTTAATGTTAAGAAATGTGGCTCATGAAATGACTTCCAGAGAAAGCTGAATTAATTCATTCACTTGTTTCACTATTTAGAGATAGGCTACAACCACATACTACTACTTACTTGTATCTACATGACACTTAACACAGACCATTTAACAAAATAAGAGTTCCATTACCACTTTTTTATAATAAGCACCATGATGTGTTATGCTTTTTGTTCACATATTTAATATTTATAAAACTCTGTCTCCATTGTGCAACCATAGAAATGTTGAGAATTGACCAGCCCACCACTGGGAAGCAGCATGAATGCAGTGAGGGAGGGGGGTAGCTTGCCACTGGGGAGTGCCCACCCTCCTGGGTAGAGCAGACACCTGAGCCCAGTTCCACTTTGGCCTGGAACAAAACCCACTGATGCGCAGGAATGCTCAGTGGCCTCCAAGTCCTGCATTCTAGCACCTCCCAACTCTGCGTTGAAAGTCCACAGAACTGTTTCTGCCTTTGCAATAATCCTCCACTCCTGCTCTTATCCACTATTGTTTCTCTATGAAACTGGTAACTTTTTAGTCTTTCAGGAATTAGGTTTAATCTGTCTATGGCATTCCATATCCTTCCTGAATTTAAAGAAATTTTTAAGAATATTTTTCTGTCATTTTGGTTTTGATAGCATTTGTAAGTATGTGGAAGGTAACGTGCTCAGTTTATCGTATTTATGAAATGTCTCCCTAATGAGACAAAAACTTTGACTGATGATAATCAATTCAGTCAACAACTGCATCTAGATTAAAAATATACATGGACTTTTGGTAAAACGGTTTATTTTCAAGTTACAAGTCCTCAATTTAAAAGTGAGTTATGATACAAAAGTCTGCAAGCCGGTTGTTTAGAACATGGAAATAATTTCATTCATTCACGTAGCACCTATCATGTACTAAGCACTATTTTCAGAGAGAGATACTGTAAATAAAAGACAAGGTTCCCATCTATTATAATTTCTATAATTTAGGAAAACTTTGATATAAGCAATGCACAGTATATGTGTGTACATTTATGTGTTTATATATTTACATTTCAAGACTTATGATGCCTTAGCAGCCACTAGTTAGCATTTCAACTACTGTTATCAGGAGCCAACACTCCTGCTTAACAATTTAATTAGTATTTAAAAATAGAACAGAAGGTTTATTAATCTGCAAAGGGGCTATTAGAAATAATTTTCGTTTGTGAAATGAGTGATGTCCAAGACATTTGGTTGCTTAAAAGATTGCACAGGTTCTACCATCTCTGCAAAAACAAGACAAAAAGATTTAGCAAGACCAAAAATCTACCACTTGCAGTGCAGCACTCAAGATCCAGAACCCCGTGGGCCTGCTTCTCTCCACTCACAGGACTCTGCCTAACTGAGCCACAGCTAGCTGGCCTCATGGTCAGGACGTCACCACGTACCTGCATTGGAGGAATCCGTTTGTGCAAGTGCAAGTCAGAGTGCCCAAAGACAGCGAGTTTGATTTTTCCAGAGTGGCAAGACTGTCTGTGGCTCTTTGCTGTGCCTGGTTGCTCACAAATGACTATAAACCTGGCAGAGGTAAGACTAGAAGTTGTTTTCATTGTGATTTACCAGGTGGAAGCCAGAGACAATATTAAGGAAGGGCTGAATAGCACTCACTTCTTTCTAGATTCCAGAGGCTACCCAACATTGAACAAGAGAACCCAACAGTGCTGGAAAGCCAGACTGGGTTAAAGGAGTTTGCAACAATGCCTTGTGCACACTGCATTCTAGCAGAGGAGACAAACAACAAACAAGTATCAGTGACAATTTTATTAGGAAGGAAATAAGCAAATGGTCAGGGAAGGCCCTTTCAGGAGGAAGTATCTGTGCTGAGTGAGTACTGATTGTGAGGGGAGGAGAACCTTCCAGACACAGGAGCAAAGACCCTAAAGCAGGCAAGTGCTGGATGCATTTGAGAAATGAAAGACCTGTGTGACAGACAGGAGGGCAAGGCGAGGGGAGAGTGGAGAGACTAAGAAGAGCCAGATCACATCTTACAGGTCTTGGCAGGTCATAGTAAGGAGACTGCATTTTATTCATAGTGTCATGGAAGCCCCTGAAGAATTTCAAGAAGCTGACTCACTATGGTTACTATAGAGAGACATAAACTGTAATGGTTAAGGATATAGGGAGAATAGGAGACTGTTAGACCATTCAGGCAAGAGATGACGGTGCCTGACTAAGGGGGGATGGAAGTGGAATTGGAGAGAGGTAGACAGGTATTTTGGAGGCAGAAGTGACAGGACTTAGCTCTCCAATGTTTACTTAGCACTTAAAATACCTGCATATAGCACCAGTATTTCTATACTATTCTTTTTAAGAGCAATAACTGAAGAATTTAACCACCAGGAATAACAATGTCTATTCTGCAAAAATGTATTCAGACATACTTGGGGCCCAGGAATCCAGATCCTCACACTGCAGACCCAGCAGGAATTCCTGCTCCACCCAACTTCTCAACAAAGGAAGGGGAGAGAGGACCTCCCACTTCCAGTCTCCTGGCTGCAGCTGCCCTGGCTTGGGCAGGCATGACCCAGCCAGGTCACGGACAGTGAAGGGTGGGATAGGCCCTGGGAGGGTGAAGAGCCAACAGCAATGATCCTCCCAAGGGTCCTCTCAGGCTAACTCCCTGTCAACACAGTCCCTCCTTTTCTCCTGAGACCCCAATCTATCTGCTTCTCTTTGTACTGCCGTCACCAGCCGATCGGACGTGGTTTCTTCTTAGCCCATATCCCAGTCTGGAATTGAATTCATTTTCACATGTGAAGTGTACAGAAAGCAAAGAGCCACCTATACTTTATTTCCATTAAGACAAAAAGAGCTAATTTATTGAGCACATGTTATATGCCGTGTGTTATTTTAGAGCTTTCAGTGTATTGACTCATTTCATCCTCAAAAGTGCTATCCCCTCATTTTACAGAATGGGAAACAGATACAAAAAAAAATTAAGTAGCTTGCACAGCTAGCAAGTAGCAGAGCCAGGATTAAAACCCAGGCAGTCAGTCTGGCTGCTGTCCCAACTTGAGCTACCTGCCACTCGAGTCTGGCTTCAAAGTCATGTTTTTCAGGGATAAAATGAAACAACTGCAATCAACCACAAAAAGATCTAAGATTCCATTTAAAGACAGAATCCAACTTATATTTTAATGGAGAAATGCTCAAGAAAATGTTTATATGGTTTCTATAGCGCTGAGATTACACGACGAGTTTGTTTTCATCAAGTTTTGGATCACTTCCAGAAAATCAGATTAATATATGAAGAAGAAAAAGTGTTCATTTTCCATTTAATAGGTAGTAAAAGAGCAACTCATGTCTATACTTGTCAGTTCTGCCAGAGTGTAACCCTGCAGGGTAGGAAGCACCCACCTTCTCTGAGAACTTCCCACAAAGGGAATTATTAGTGTGGAATGAGTGCTCAATTCAAAATAAATAGCATTCTTCAAATGGCAGAAGCATCCCCATGGAATAACTCAGGTCCCCAACAAGACCATTAAGCTGATATTACAAACTGTAGCCATGAAGAAAGGAGTTCATCTACGCTGACAGTGATTGGGAGTGGGAACAAAAAGGCAGGAATGTCCTCATTATCCAACAGTTTCCTGGTTTGACCTCCTAAGAATGAACAGATGTATTTCCTAAGTTTAGCATTCAGAGCCATGGGTCTCTCATCGCCCAGAGCTGCAGAACAACAACAACAAAAAAAGCAGCATTATTAGAGCTATCTATATGTGGGGGAGTAAATATTTTGACAGTTAAAGATGATGAAAAAGGTAAAGTCTTCTAAATAAATGATTCATACTATAAAACATCACATTGGTCTAGTCACCTAGGTTACATAACAGTAAGAGTTATAAATATTTTTAGGAACAATATTTTGCCTCCTATGTCTTCATGATGCATCTCAAAACAATTCCAAAATCACCACAATAGGAGAAACCTGTAAACACACAGGCAGAGTGATGCTGCTCATCACAAATGTGAACTTTCTCTAGAATCCTACCTGGTTTTCTTCTTTTCTTTAAAAATGAATGCAGCCCAGCATGGTGGCTCATGCCTGTAACCCCAGCACTTTGAGAGGCTGAGGTGGGAGGATCACTTAAGACTAGGAGTTTGAGACCAGCCTAAGCAACTAGTGAAAACGCCATCTCTACAAAAATAGAAAAAAATAGCTGGGTGTGGTAGCTCATGCCTATAGTCTGAGCTACTCAGGAGGCTGAAACAGGAAGACTGCCTAAGCCCAGGAGTTTGAGGTTACAGTGAACCATGATCCTACCACTGTACTCCAGCCTGGAGACCCTGTCTCTAAAAGAAAAAGTACACAAATTTTGAAAATTTTATATTCCACTCTATAAAAGACCTGGTTTTGATTTTTTTTTAATCAGGGGGTTAATCAGATAATACTATAGCTGTCATTCCCACTCCCAATCACTATCAGCGTAGATGAACTCCTTTCTTCATGGCTACAGTCTGTAACATCAGCTTAATGGTCTTGTTGGGGACCTGAGTTATTCCATTGGGATGCTTCTGCCATTTGAAGAATGCTGTTTATTTTGAATTGAGCACTCATTCCACACTAATAATTCCCTTTGTGGGAAGTTCTCAGAGAAGGTGGGTGCTTCCTACCCTGCAGGGTTACACTCTGGCAGAACTGACAAGTATAGGCATGAGTTGCTCTTTTTGCTGTCAGAAGATGGGTCAACTTTAACCTGTGGCCTTTCACTTCTCTCCAACACCACTAAGGATGGATATAGAAAACTTCGAATTTGAGACCAGGTCTTTAAAAAACGTAGGAAAGAAATTAATTGGCCATCACCAGCAAATCAGTATTAACTAATCAACACCTAAGTGGATATACAGGAATAACATTTATTGGGTGTCAGGCAGGTGGGGGGGATGGGTATATACACATATAATGAGTGTGCTGCGCCCCAACTGGGGGATGAAGCTCTGACTCGAGAGGGAGGGCAAGGGCAATATACATAACCTTAACATTTGTACCCCCATAATATGCTGAAATAATAAATTTAAAAAATAAAGAAAAAAGAAATTAATTGGCCAACTCAAAATATATAAAAAATTAGCCAGGCATGGTGGCACATGCCTGTAGTCCCAGCTACTTGGGAGGCTGAGGCAGAAGGATCGTTTGAGCCCAGGAGTTTGAGGTTGCTGTGAGCTAGGCTGACACCACGGCATGCTAACCCAGATAACAAAGTGAGACTCTGTCTCAAAAAAAAATAAAATACAATAAAAATTAAAAATGTAGGAAACCACCATGTGATGGTCAACATTCAGGTTCTTTGCGGGCAAAGCTTCGGCTCTCAAGCCCTTCTACATATTACAGTCACCTGGAAAGGTCCCAGTGCCTAACCTCCACCGCAGATCAACTGAATCAGAACCTCCTGGTGGAGGAAGAGACCATTGTGTTTTGTTGTTGCTTCTTTTAGCTCCACTGGATGACTTCAAAGGGCAAAAAGGATTGAGAATCACTGTCTAGAGGATCCTAAAGAAATAGTAAGAGGTGATGCAGGACCATGAAAAGTCAGCCCTTGGGACAATCATCTTGCCCTTTCTTTCTAAACCCAACCCTCTCAGAGACACAGACGGTGCTAAGGTGATGCACATGCACCTTCCCCTGCTAAAGTGGTGTTTAAAAAAAAAACCACCTCAAACAGAAGATTTAGATGAGACCTAAAGTCTCAAACATCATACAAAAATGTACAGATTTCAACGAAAATAATCACACCAAGAACCAGAACAATCTCAACGTGAATGAGGAAAGACAATCGACAGATTCTAACACCAAGATGACAGAGGTGTTAGGATTATCTGACAAAGATTTTAACGCAGCCATGATAAAAAAATTTGCAAAAATTATTCCGTGAGCAATTACAAACATGCCAAACGAACTGGGAGAAATGCCATCATGTTCCTCAGGCCCCTGAGGAAGATTCACTGCTGGCCCAGCCCAGACTGTGCAGGTCTGGGCCAGTGCAGGCCGGGACGCCAGGGGACGCTGATTCGGCTGTACTTTGCATTGACAATGATCTCCTGGTACCTGTGCACGGTAATTTGCCTTTGGCTTGATGGATCTAAACTGATTTTTCTGAATAAGATGGTTGAATGAGTTAAAGACTAGACTCCCTAGAGGGGAGCTACATCCCTGAGGATTGAATGACTGACAATGCCTGTTGTCTTCCAGGGGTTGGGTTAGGAAAAAGGGGCAAGATAACTGTCCCCAGGGGCTGGCTTTGACTTAATTCCAAAAGCATGAATCAAAATAAAAATTGATAAGTTAGATTTCATCAAAATGAATAATTTCTAGGCTGTAAAATACCCTGGAAAGAAGACAAAAAGACAAGCTGTAGCTCTGCACACTATATATTCAAACAAAGGACCAGTATCTGGAATGTGTGAAGAACTTGCAAAACTCAACAGGAAAACCATCCATTTAGAACATCAGCAAAAGACATAAGGAGACACTTCACCAAAGATGATATACAGATGGCAAGTAAGTGCATGAAAAGATGTTCCCCATAATTAGCCATTAGGGAAATGCAAATGAAAACTACAATGAGATATATCACTACACACCTAACAGGATGGCTAACAATTTTTTTTTTTTTAAACATGGTGACACCACCACATTCTAGTGAAGATGCAAAGAAACTGGGACATTCACACACTGCTGGTGGGGGTGTGAAATGGTATAGATAGCCACTTTGGAAAACAGTTTGGCACTTTCTTAAAAAGTAAACATGCAACTGCTATATGACTCAGCAATTTCACTCTTTGGCATTTACCCCAGAGAAATGACTTTTACATAAAACCTATACACGAGGGTTCACAGCGGCTCTAATTCATAAAGCCAAAACTATAAACCACCCAGATGTCCCTCAGCAGGTGAATGGTTAAACAAACTCTGGTACATTTGGAACACTGCTCAGCAATAAAAAAGGAACAAATGTGGACACATGCGAAACTCTAGATGAATCTCCAGAGAATTATGCTAGGTGAAAAAAGGCAACCCAAAAGGTGTAATTCCATCGATGTGACATTCTTAAAATGATAAAGATATAGAAATAGAGAACATATTCTTGGTTGCCAGACTTTACAAAGAGCCGAAAGCAGCAGGGAAGAGGGTATGGCTGTAAAAGCACAATATGAAGAATCTTCCAGGTAATGGAAACGTCCTGTACCTGGACTGTATCAGTGTCCATATCCTGGTTGTGACACTGTAATACAGGTTTACAAGAAGTTACCAGTGGGGGAAACTGGGTAAAGAGACACAGGAACTCTCTATTATTTCTTAAAACCACATGTCAATTATCTAAAATAAAAGAAGGTTTTATAAAAGAAGGTTATTGGCCCACTGAAGCCTGACTGCAGCATACAGCAAACAGCAAGTACTCGGCAGTGACCTTTACGTGTGCTGATTTTTATTTACTGGCCATTTTTAGCTCTAGCATTTCATCCATGATTCATGAATCCCAGCAATCTAACTAATTTTATTCAATAAAAAGGGGCACCCCGCAGCCTTGCCAAGACCAATTATTTCCACGGTAACACTCAACGTAGTATTAGCTGTCAAACCTACGCCACACCACAGCCTAGAGTGGACCACTTCCTCTGCCACTACTTTCCTTGTTCTCTTGCACCTCTTCAGAGGAAGATGCTAAAATGCTCAAATGCCTTCTTCCCAGCACCACTACCTTTCAGAGACTAACATCTTCATATGAACAAGGAGGAGAAAAAAGGAGGATACTACTCTACAGTGTATTTAGGACAAGAAAAATCTACCTGTGACTCAATTCACATTTAGAAGATTCTGAATCCACAGTTGCAAAGTCCAAAAATAAAAATTGCAAGCTTCACATTCTCCCTACAGGTACAATCCTTAAAACTTTCCCAGACATAAGGATTCACGTTTCCAAGTGTACCGAGAAACATATTTCAACATGGAAAGGTGAAAATCTACCCTGAATTAATAGCTCTCCGAGAAGCAAAATCCACAATCTATCTTAATACTCCTTCCGGTATTTCACAACCGTTGTTGGTCAGGCCATGCTACCTTCTGCTTGCCACCTCGCTAAAAATGACGTCAGTTTCCACTCACAATTATAGGAACTGGTTTACTCAGTTTGCTAAATTCTAGTCACTGCTAAAAATGCAGGTTACCAGGTGAGAGTATAGTTTCTCTGGTCCTGTAGTCTGTTCTTTTATTTATAAATGTTCTACATCCACTGGAATTCAGGAATTCAGCAGCTAATATCTTAAAAGATTAAAAAACCCAGGGCCATCAGAATATAAATTACATCTTAACAACGCAGATTAACAGCAATAAAAAATCCATAGGGAGCTCCTCAGATATTGTTTCCCAGATAAATTAACAACATAATCTGTAATGCAGAGAAGTCACATCCTACAAGCATTTAACTTATGCAAATTAAACTAGATCCACTGAAGGCAGGCAGGGAGGGAGACAAGGAAACAAGAGGCCATCCCTGTTCTCAGTCTCGGTTCCTGGAGGCCTGAGGTGTACACATTTGGAGACACTGAGTCTGCTACTAGTGGTTCAAGTGCATTTTTTGTTTTATAACATGTCCTCCTAATCTGAGGTCCCCAACCCCTGAGACCTGTTAGGAAACAGGCAACACACCACCACCTGAGCTCTGCACCAGCACCTCCCTCATGACACCCTACTCCAGTCCATGGAAAAATTGTCTTCCATGAAACCAGTCCCTGGTGCCAAAAAGTCTATTTAGACTGCAGTCTAAATAGAAGCTTCCTGAGGCCGGGAATGATAGCTCACGCCTGTAATCCTAGCACTTTAGGAGGCTGAGGCGGGAGGATTGCTTGAGCTCAGGAGTTTGAGGCCAGCCTGAGCAAGAGTGAGACCCCGTCACTACTATAAATAAAAAGAAATTAGCCAAACAACTGAAAATAGAAAAAATTTAGCCGGGCGCAGTGGCGCATGCCTGTAGTCCCAGCTACTCGGGAGGCTGAGGCAGAAGGATCACTTGAGCCCAGGAGTTTGAGGTTACTGTGAGCTAGGCTAATGCCACGGCTCTCTAGCCCAGGCAACAGAGACTCTGTCTTAATAGACAGACAGACAGACAGAAGCTTCCTTCTTCACTGGGTGCTCAACTGAACATATAGTGATTGCTCCAATGCAAGAGGAAACATGGGCTGTTTAAACAGCTGGTAGGACAGCCTCCCTGGTGGAGCCTTTCTAAAGGGGTTAAACAGAATTTTAACCAGCACTAGTTTTGCACCAGGAGTTGAATTTGGAAACCATTCCACAGTGATGTGTTCTCCATCAGTCTCTACCTGTTCTCCTGTGGATTAAGTGTATACAGGAGTGTAGAGATGTGTGCAAGTGTGTACAAGTGTGCACAATACAAGCACATTTACAAAGGTGGCAGAGCACACTGGGTTAGCACCAGATCAATGCTTCCCCATCCTCTCTGTAGATACTCATTCTCTGAGGCAAGCAAGTACACTGAGGAACTGGCATCAATGAAAACACAAGAGCATATACATCTCCCCTCAAACACTTAGAATTTTATTGTAAAAAAATGAGAAGTTTTCAAAGCACTTCCTTTTATTTACTACACCTATGAAACAGTAGTTCCCCTCAATTTTCCCCACATATACTGAACATCTAAAATTCCTTTATGAAAGAATAAGGCCCTGTACACCACAAATAAAGCCTGAGCAGACTATCCAAATATTTTTGAAAAAGAAGTATTTTTGAAGACATCCTTCAGAAGGGGCAGTTCTGATGAAACAAAGAGGAACACAAAGACGAGGCTGAAGAAACGCCAGGCAGGATGAAAAGCGTTATTAGCAGGAGACCAAGTCTGAGACAACACTGACCATTCTGGGAGTTTGGCCACAATTAAGGGAATAAGGAAGACACGCTGAAATGCTTCCATGCCTGATCATTCCTGCCTTCTCGTCTGTACAGGGAAGAGGAGCCCTCACCAATATCATGCTGCAGGAAAAGAATCAGCTTTTACACGAAACCCCAGTCATTTTGAAAAGCTACAGCGGGCATTTACCACACTTAGAGAGACTTTGATCTCAGGCTCAATACATTCTCCCACAGGTAACATGGGAGTTGTCAAGACAACTGCTTAATGGAATCTGTCCAAATCTAGAATCAATCCCTTTTTGCCAAAATATGATCAGTTACTGTAATTCTAAGACATAAGAAAGGCAATTTGAGCTCCCTTTTGCTCAAAGCACTGACTTAAGTGAAATTTAAAGAGACTATTTTAAGGAAACTGAAAGCCATACAATTTCTCTATTTTATGACCTCAGATGGGAGCTCAAAGTTTAGAGTCAAAATCGAATATACTCTTCTGAGCAGATTAATCATTGTTACCTGAAGAAGTGCCAGGTAATCAGAAGTCTCCCCACTCTTGGCGAGCTCAGCCCTGGTCTCACAGAACAGCTGCAGAAGTGAGGGACTAACAGGAACAGTTAGAGGGTCTCACACCAAATCAGGAAACTCATGCTACCAAATCCTGAGAAAACCTGCAGTTAGATTAAGAAGTGACTGAAAACAATTATGCATCCGTGAGAAACATATTTATATTTAAATATAATACTTCCTCTCCCCTGCTTGTTCAATAAAACTCTAATTTTATTAAAATATTTTTCATTAAAATATCACTTAGGTGTTATTTTTATTTACGATATTCTATAAAATGTTCAAATAACTATAAAGATAGATAGGAAGTGACCATAGGCGCTTACTTTTGCTCATCCATAATGCTACCACTTGAAAATCCTTTGACCAATAGACGAATTTCAAGGAAAATGGTTGAGTACATCAATCATCATCAGGGAAGATTCTTTTTCACGTTCTCAGAGAATAACTTCAAAAATAGAAACACTAAGTGTACTAAAACAAAGTACACTCTTTCAAACTTTGCAAGTGAGTCTCTGGTTACATAATCTGTTGCAAAGCACAGGAAAAAAATGTAAATGTCCAGTTAATTTTAAGATGATGCTGGCATAACCTCAGAACCAAAACCAATCAGAAACCAGCCCTCACACACACAGCCCTCAACCAAAGGGAAAGAAAGGCAGCACATCTCTCATTCACCCGGAGGACATCGATGTTTTGAAAAACTACCCCGGACCATTCTGACAGCCTCGGGTTGAAGGCCAGTACACATCAATAATCCTTCACAGATCTCTTACCTAAAACCCATGGGGCCAGATGTGTTTCAAGATTCAAAAATTTTTAATTTCAGAAAGGCACCATCTGGGAATATTCAATATATTCCACATACCTTCTGAGAGTCTGAAGCAGCTATGATATTTCTGCCTCAAAAATGCATGAATATTTACACTGAATGTGATAAAAAAAAAAAAAAAAAAAAAACTATAAACTGCTTCACTTCAGGGCCAGCTCTTTTTCCTCAGATATACCCAAGTCAGGTCAGGTTTTAAAAATCAAATGAATTATGAAAAATAAAATCTAAGTTTCCAGAAATTTTGTGGGTTTCAGAAATCTGGATAAGGTATTATTAACCCGTTATAGAACATTCTGTAAATACTAATGGCAATTACCAATAATTCACTGAGTGCCTATGATGAGAGATTATGTGTTTGGCATATATTATCTCCTCTAACTCTTCCTACCCATCCTGCAAGGTTTTACAGATGAAGTTCTGAAAGGTTAAGCGACTTGCTCAGTGCCAATTTCTAAAATCACCAGGATTTGAACCAAGATCTGTTAATATTCCAACCACTGTGCTACTGTCAGCTTCTTCACTGCAAGCCACAGGAAGCATATTTAGCAAGCCTAAGCAGAGAAACAATTTTCTGGACACATATTGACAGCTCACAGAATGGATAGGAAATCTGGAAAAACAAGCTCACAAAATGAGCAAAATCTAAGAAAGGCCAAGTTGCAGAAGCAATGACAAAGATCAAGCTGTGAAGTTAGGATGCTGCCTGTCTTGCCATTGCATCACCACTCCCGCTAATGGGCTCCTGACAACCAGACACAACTGAAAACTTTCTGACCTCCCCTCTGTCTTTATAAGATTCAAAGTCCTGGGCACTCAGCTTAAGCCTAAGCCACGTGCCCATGTGTTTCCATACTATGAAGAAGGTAGCATGTTCTACCAATTCCACACCAAGAACAGGGCTCCTCCCAAAATAAGGGTGTGTCAGGACACTGGGCAACCTCCTCCTAAAAGAGGGGTGACAAATACCTACTACAGCTATTCTAAAAATGCATGCAAATCGAAGTCAACGGCATGTAATAAAGTAGTATTTCTTCCAGGAATGGAAGTATTTTTTAATTTTAAGAAATCTATAATACGGTATTTTATATCAGTTAGTCAAATTTTTTTTTGAAAGTAACTCAATTGGTGCTTTAAGAAAGTATCTGGGCCGGGCGCAGTGGCTCACTCCTATAATCCTAGCACTCTGGGAGGCCAAGCCGGGTGGATTGCTCAAGGTAAGGAGTTCGAAACCAGCCTGAGCAAGAGCGAGACCCGTCTCTACTATAAATAGAAAAAAATTAATTGGCCAACTAAAAATATAGCCGGGCAGGGTGGGACATGCCTGTAGTCCCAGCTACTTCGGAGGTTGAGGCAGAAGGATTGCTTGAGCCCAGGAGCTTGAGGTTGCTGTGAGCTAGGCTGACGCCATGGAACTCTAGCCCAGGCAACAAAGTGAGACTCTGTCTCAAAAAAAAAAAAAAAAAATTCACAGGTGATGGCTGTTAAACTCTATGAATATACAAAAAGAACCACTGACTTGTACATGTTAAATGGGTAAACTTGATGATATGTGAATTATATCTCAAAGCTGTTACCAAAAAAAATGAACATAGATAACTAATCTGAATAGGGAAGGAATATAACTTAAGAATCCATAAAAAAAATTATAATTACATTAAATATTAGAAGTTCTTTGACCTGAATTTGAAAGCAAAGAAATGATAAATGTTTGCGATTAATATGGCAGACCAAGGCTAACTTGACCCTGTCATGATCAATTGTCAGTAAAATCCTCATTTAGAGCCCAAGAACCTTCTATCGCAGCCAAATAGAGATTTTTCTTTCTCATGGAGGCAGATGGGAGAAGGTTTGTACTTCCTGGAAACTGGCATAGATATCTGCATATTCAAAGTAAAGAAGAAGGAGTACCCGCCAAAACCCTGCTTGAAGCGCCTTTATTTTTTTTTACAAAGCAAAAAAGAAAGTCATAACGGGATTTTGCCTCTGGCGACATTTCAGCACGGGCAGTATATCAGTCCATTTGTGTCACTCTAAAGAAAATACCTTTGGCTTGCAGTTCTACAGGCTGCACAAGAAGCATGGCACCAGCATCTGCTCTGGTGAGGGCTTCAGGGAGCTTCCAATCAAGGAGGAAGGGGAAGCAAGGAGCAGGTGTCACATGGTGAGAGCGAGAGAGGGAGCAGGTGGTGCCAGGCTCATTTAAACAGCCATAATAAAATGAGAACTCACTCCTTACCTGGGGGAGGGCACCAAGCCATTCGTGAGGGCTCTGTGCTCGAGACTCAGACACCTCTCACCAGACCACACATTCAACACTGGGGATCAAATTTCAACGTAAGATTTGGAGAGGCCAACCATCCAAACCTTCTCTGGCAGTAAATAAGTTTTGCCCTAGGCCTCTGTATCTGCTGGGAAAGACAATACGAAGAGCTAAACAGCCCCTACCATTTACCCAGGTGGTCCACCCTAGTCACCGCATGAGCCATGTGGGCTCAGAGGCCCCCTAACCCCTTCAGGAAGAAGCTGGAAGTAGCACAGATGATCCTTGGATGTAGTTTCAGCTTTATCTTTTATAAAGAGCAGGTGAAGCTTCTACCAGCAGACGCTGTCTCCCACCAGAGCCTGCCAGGGTCCTCCCTCCGCAGCCTACAGCCTGCAAGGGTGACCCCAGCCCTGGCCGATGGCACCTGAGAGAAAGGAAGTCCAATGGGGAAGCAGTGACTTCCAGGAGAAACTGCTCCCTGCTGATGAAGCAACACATCTGTATCAGTCAGGGCCCCAAAAGAAACACACAGCAGATTCAGCTGGGTAATGTGGAGAAAGTATAATAAAGGGTAAAGCAAAGTATGGGCATAGTATAGAAAACCATTACAGAGAGTGCAGAATCCCAGAGTTGCTAACAAGTTTTTAATGAACACTAGGCAACCACTAAAAAAGAAAAGGCCGAGAAACTTACAGAAAAGCCAATTGAGAGCCCTACATTGTTAAGTCTCTGAACCAACCCTCCACTGCCAACCTTCATACTTGTTTTGAAAAGTAAATCCCATTACCTAAAGCCAAAAACACAATTTAAAAAATCCTTTGGTTTCTTTTTAATCCACTGAAATTACGGCCTTATTGAAATTAAAAGAATTTAAATTACGGTTTAAGTCAGAGAAGGGAGGTATCCCCAAATCTGGAGCATCTCAACACAGACCCCAGAAGAGGACACAAACAAAACAGAAATTGGTCATATCCAACCTCACTGATGTATTTTTTTACATGCAGATTTTCTCTCTCAAGTCTTCAAATATAAATCACTCGAAGATGAGGTTTCAATCTCAGGAGCTCATGGATGCTCAAATTGATAGAATGTTTCTGGAAATAATGAGGGCAACATATATCAGACCCTTTGAACCTAGCACATTACTCCTTTCTCCCTCCAAGCTTTACTGTTTCAGGAATAAAGCCTGAGCTCATTGTTAGCAAAAAAATTAACTTCTTAATGTGGCTTAATCAGTCCCTTCAATTACCCGTATTTCTAGCTACTTTAACGAAGAATTCAACCCTAGCATTTTATACTTTTTTAAAGGCACAGTGGAATGAAGTGATGCACTGCATCCCTTCAGCCTATTAGTCATGTCTTTAATAAGCACAGCTGTTTGCACTAAGACATAGCGAAGGCATTATCACCCACTGAGGGGCATATGTTAAATCCCAGAAACGTACAGTGAAGAAATAAACAGCCTCTGAAGTACTAGCCTCATAAACCCAGCCCATAAAATTGTTCAAACCGTACATAAAATATCCTTACAGCAAATTAAACTCCTGTCTGATCCTAAATTATTTCCAATGGGACATCACTCCTTCGGTAATTTTTTATTAGCTTAAAAATTAATAATGTTGATTTCCATAGATTTTAAAAGGCTTTCACACTTACAGTAATTATTTTAAGGAAGACAGAATTCTAATTTTATCTATACTGCCCAAAATTGATTAAAAAGGATGCTCAGGGAATTGAAGTGTTTTCTGGGTAATTGAACGTTTGTTTGCTTTAATCCAATAAATTGTTAGATTTAACTGTCAGGCTCTGATCTGTAAAAAATGTAGATTAGAATGAGCACTAACTTCAGGACATACTATAGAAATGAAGTTTTAAAAATGAATCTCTTGTATAACCTTTCTTTTTATTCCTATGTTTAGGATCATAAATATAGGACCCATCTCAACAATTAGTTTATAGATTCAGTTCCTTTGGATATTAAAGGAAGACACTATAGACATGACATCGGAAGACTGAGTAGATGGAGAGGCTCATAGGATGGAAAGTGATTCTCCTGCAAGAAAGCTAAAGCAATCCAGTGAAAGAAAAAACAAGACAGTGAAAAAACAAAAAGGGAAGTCCTCCTTCTCCTGCCATGCCCCTCCACATGGATCTCACCACTGACACATTTCCTACAAATGGATCCTTGATTTAGCTAAAAAGACTACCAAGGAAGAAAAAAAAAAAAACATGAAAAAAGAAAAAGCTGTCACTTGGACCCCTTGAGAGCATGTGCGTCCACCTGGAGAGCCCAGACCTGCCCCAAAAGACGTGGGTCTCACACCTGAGACAAAAAACTACAAGCCCAGGGAGAGAGTGAGTTCCCTTCCTTCTGGGACTAATGTCAGTACAATCACAGCCACGGCAGGCACTGGGGGCAGCCTGAGCCTTAGGAGGGAAGCCCGAAGGCTGCCCCTCAGCTTTCACAGTAAGCGCCCCTGCCCTGGGGACTCATTTGAGGGTCTGCACTGCTTCAAAGTGAAACTCTCTTCATCTGGAGGCTGCACAATCCCTGGCCTCTCCATTCAGGCTAAGCCTGGGAACTCCACTCAAAAAGGTGCCCAGACTGACTCTGATGGCTGCTGCCGCCAGCCCCAGTCCCCAGGTCCAGGTTCAGCCAGGAAGGCAGGGACATGAACTACAGGCTGACAGACCACGCCCAAGACAGGTGCCTGCCCTGACCACACACACACACACACCACGTCAGCTCCCACCCATGTGCCAAAACCTTTGCATTGCTTCCAGCATGGCTTCTCAAAGGCAAAGAACTGCCTGGAACGCACTGGTAATAGATTCTCTTATCAGGTGGCAATATGTTACAGTGTGTTACATAATTTGCAAATGTTCCTTTGAGCTGCAAAATAATATTCATATTTATCATAAGACCTCCAAAGCGCAGACTTGGAAGGTTTCTATTAATACATTTTGAAAGATACATTATCTGTAAATGAGATTGTATGAGAAACAGTTTTGTAAATTGTACATTAAAATGCTAAAGCACTCATACGATCATATTAAGGAGAAAAAGCCTTAGGTAGGAGATTTATTCAGAACTCATGACATACGTTCTTAATCTCCTACCCTCCCTACTTAAAAAGAAATGCAGAAGTTACCCACCTGATTTTAAATAATAAAGAAATAAGGAAGTACAACATCTCAATCTTCTATCACTGTAGGAGGACAAATTTTAAGACACCAAACCCCAAAAGTTACTCTCTAAGGGAGATGGCACAGAGGAGAAAGAAATTCAAGTTGTTTCAGCAGAAATTCACAGATCATTAATTAATTCAAAACCCAACAGGGCAGCAAACCAAGAATTTACCCTTACAGTATCTGGTTACAGCTGGTAATTTTTCACACACAAAAAAAATTACTTTCCTTCCCCTCATTTAAAATGACAAGCAGTTTAAGGTCACAGTTCAAAAGTGCAACACAAAGCTGACGCCAGCTAGAGTCAGCCTTGAATAACACAGAGTTAAACAAGTGGGGTGAGGCGGAGGGGAGGAGCCTGGGAACAGATCAGTGGACCCCACACATACACCTGGCCCAGGTGTCATGCCCCTCAGTGCATCTGAGTCACCTGCCGGAGGCTTTTTAACTTTATCCCAACTCAGACCACACCCAGACCACCTGAGTCAGAATTTCCAGATGGTCATTTTCAAAACTCCCCCAGGTGATTATAATGTGCATTCAGGGGTTTAGCATCACCAGACTAAGAGGAGGAAGAGAGAGAATGGGAAGGTCAGGGTTAGGATCAGACAGCCTGTGTGTGAAAAATCTCAAGTTCACAGGCTGCCTTAACGTAAGGCACTGCTCTGGGACCCACCTGGGCAGTGGCTGGCTCTCAAACTTCTCGTCTGGGCTTTCTCATCCTCCTGCTCCATTGTTATGTGCAATGACAGCTCAGGAGCCCTTCTCTCTCCGCCCTGGCTCTACCACTCTGTCGTTATTTGGTACGCAGAACAGCTGTATTTAATCTTCAACATGGCAGCCCGGTTGGGCAACTGGTCTGGAGAGCCAGCTGAGTAGGAGACAGCCTCGCCCTGACCAGGGAGTTTCCAAGCCCACGACTCCCCCCTCTGGCCCCCTGCTATGAGTTCCCAGACGTAAACACACACTCAAGAGTGAATTATTGGTTTGTGGTCCTCTGAAGCAGTTGGTTCTTAAATTATTTTAATGAGCTGTGAACCTATGCTAAAGCAATTTCTTATCCCAGGAGAGGAACTGCTGGACACAGAAAAAAAAAAAAAAAAAAAATGTCTGTGACTTGGCAGGAGGTTCTGGGGAATAGGAAAAAATTTAAAACATACAATCATTTAAAAAGCAAAGATGTAATATTTCCAAACAGGAGAAAACTCTTTCATTCAAAAATTTTGCTTCGTTGTATTAGGGCAGATTTGTATTGGCATTTTTTAATACTTTAAAATATATAATGGATTTGATAATACATTGTACCAATAAGCACTTAATATTGACAACTAAAAATCAAGGAGGCTATTGTTTTGGACTAAGCTCTTGCACTAAGCCCCAAGAGACTGGACTAAAAATCAGAATGGAGTCACACATGCTAAAATTCTGCATCACCAAACCAAAACTGAGTTATCTGGCCTTCCAAGAAATCAGGAGAGATAACAGTCAATTTCCCAAACAGATCAGTTTCAAGCTTCAGTTGGCATAATAATGAAGTTCTCTCTGTCTTAATCCTTAACCTGCAGTAACCTGATGTTAACCTATCCGTTATCTTTCTTTGCTATCTTCCTGTCCCCCACCTTACAAGTAAAATAACTTTGAAACAACCAACCTGCTTTTTTGTTCTTTGTTTCTGCTTCATTCAGCCCCCTGCTCATTAGAATATTTATTCTATTTTATGGAATGAAATGTTCCCCATTCTAGAATCACAAATACAGCCAATTGAGATCTTTAAATTTGGTGGCTCACACCTATAATCCCAGCATTTGGGGAGGCCAAGGTGGGAGGATCACTTGACCAGGAGAGGAGTTTTTTTTTTTTTTCTTTTGAGACAGAGTCTCACTCTGTTGCCCAGGCTAGAGTGAGTGCCATGGCGTCAGCCTAGCTCACAGCAACCTCAAACTCCTGGGCTCACGCAATCCTCCTACCTCAGTCTCCCGAGTAGATGGGACTACAGGCATGCGCCACCATGCCCAGCTAATTTTTTCTATATATTTTTAGTTGGCCAATTAATTTCTTTCTATTTTTAGTAGATATGGGGTCTCGCTCTTGCTCAGGCTGGTATTCAACTCCTGACCTTGAGCCATTCACCCACCTCAGCCTCCCAGAGAGCTAGGATTACAGGCGTGAGCCACCGCGCCCGGCCAAGGCCAGGAGTTTGAGACTACCCCGGTCAACATGGTGAGACCCTGTCTCTATAAAATAAATAAATAAATGAATAAGAAAAATTAACCAGACTTGGTGATACACACCTGTAGTCCCAGCTACTCAGGAGGCTGAGACGGGAGGATTGCTGGAACCCAGAAGCTTGAGGTCACAGTGAGCTATCATGCACTCTAGCCTGGGCAACAGGCCAAGACCCTATCTCAGAAAAAAAAAAAAGAAAACTAAATTTTTTGTAATTTGGATGATAGATATTATCTCATTTGATCTTCAAATGAGATAATATTACTAGATTAGTAGACTTCATCACCACCTTTTTACAAAAGAGGAACCTGAAGAAAACTCAAGAGACTGAGGTGCAGTTTCACACAGTAAGGAAGGGATGAGGTCAAGATGCAAAACCAGGTCTGTCTGACTTCAAACTTTCAATAATTGAGCTCTAATAAATAAATTCCGCATCTCTCAATGTTTAAACAATACGAAAAAAATACCACTGTTAGAAAACCATTTCACACTTTCACACAAAGGCTCTGTCTATATTGCTTGGATAAGCAGTTTCCTCCAGAGGCATGCTCTGTTTTAGAATGTCTGAGTTTTTATTTTAGTTGTAAACAAAATTAGACACCTATAGGACACTAGAGGACAACTATAGGCACTACTGCTATGTAACAAATTACCCTAAAATTTAACGGCTTAAAACAGCAAACATTTACCTCACACAGCATCTGAGAGTCAGGACTCCAGGAGCAGCTAAATTAAGTGGAGTGGTTCTCATGGTCTCTCATGAGGTTATCAGCAGAATATCAGCCAGGGCTGCAGTCAGCTCAAGGCATGACTGGAGCTGAAGGGCCAAATTCCAAAACGGCCCACTCACCTGGCTGTTGGCAGAGGACTCCGTCCCTAAGCACACAGGCCTCACAACAGGTCAGCTGGCTTTTCACAGAGCAAGTGACAAGGGACAGAGAGAGAGAAAGGAGGAAGCCACAGTGCCTTGTATATAGCCTGGTGTCCAAAGAACTATGTCCAGCCCATTCTTCAGGGCAGGTGAATTAGTTACCACCTTTTGAAGGGAGAACATTTATGAACATTTTTAAAACACAATGACCAACATGAGGCAAGTATGCTGGATCTTTCATTTTATAAGAATTCCCAAGGAAATAACTCTGAGCTTTTCTCTGAAAAGTAAAAATATTTTATAAACAATTGATAGACTTGATCTAAAAACAGAAACAATGACTTATACCAAAACAAAATAATCCTCCCATATTATACATGGATTGTATATGTTTTTAGAATGTATACAGTGCCTACAGAAAACCAAACTGTGCATCCTTAGTTCTGTATTGGATGCGGTTAAGAATACCAAGTACATGTAAAATGAGTAGCAGATGCAATAGGAATGTAAATTTAGAGAAGGGAACCATTGCTATAATGAAGTATGGTGAAACACTGAAAAAAGAATTTGCAAAAAATTCAAATAACCAATAAACATGAAAAAATACTCAACCTTAACAGTAATCCAAAAAATATTTAAAAACCTCACATTTCTTATCAAATGGACAAGGATATTTTATATAAATATTATATGCTCATGAAAACCTTGGAGTATAAAATGGTAATAACAACTAGAGTACATTCTCAGTTAATCTTCGTAACAACCCTATAAGGTAGGTGTGATTATCATTCCCCATTTCCAGATGAAGAAATCAAGGGACAGGGATTAAGTGAATCCTCAATCAAAAGGCTAGAAAATGGCAGGTCAAGGATTTGACCACAGTTTTCCTAACTCAACCTAACTACTAACCATCATTCTATAGTGCAGCCTGTCTGGAAAACATTCGAGCTCTATGAATCACGAGCCTTAAAAATCTCCATGCGTTTAGATCCAGAAATCCCCACTTCTAGAGTACTGAGGCTGGAGACAATAATAGACTAAGCCACTAAGCTAAGAAATGCACCTGTCGTGTTCACACAATGATACATAAAACAAACTGGCCAAAGCAGAATATTTAGACAGAATAGGATCCTACAGCTTTCAAGATGGAAGGTGGTCTTAAAGATTACTTAGTCTAACCATTCGATATTAAAAAAGTCTCTTTTTTTTCCAATGTGGGGGAGAGAAAGAAAGAAAAACAAACCCTCGGCCTGATGAATCTCTAACCTCAGTAGTTAACAGGAGTAAAGGGCTATTGGCCTTCATAATAAATAGCCCATAATGCTTCTTTAGAACTTGGGTTTTCTTTCTTTCACTTAAGGTCTTCCCAAGAGGCCTATCTTTGCTATTACTCAGAAATCAAGGCCGGGCGCGGTGGCTCAAGCCTGTAATCCTAGCTCTCTGGGAGGCCGAGGTGGGCGGATCATTTGAGCTCAGGAGTTCGAGACCAGCCTGAGCAAGAGCGAGACCCCATCTCTACTCTAAAATAGAAAGAAATTAATTGGCCAACTAATATATATAGAAAAAATTAGCCGGGCATGGTGGTGCATGCCTGTAGTCCCAGCTACTTGGGAGGCTGAGGCAGCAGGATTGCTTGAGCCCAGGAGTTTGAGGTTGCTGTGAGCTAGGCTGACGCCACAGCACTCACTCTAGCCTGGGCAATAAAGTGAGACTCTGTCTCAAAAAAAAAAAAAAAAAAAGAAATCAGATACACTAACCTGTGTAAGGATTCATAAAATAAGATTGCCAATTTAAGTTCACAGGCTTTCAGTAAAATGTATATGGGCTTCAAAACATGAACATCAAGGTGGCACATCCAGTGCCTTAGAGACCTGGCCAGGAAGAAGCTAATGGAAGTCTGTCCCTAAGAATAATAATACAGCATTAACACATTGGTTACAGCCAGAGAAACTAGAGGTTAGCCCCATGTTAAAAACTAAGTATCCATTGAATAAACGCATACCATGATCCCAAAGTACAGAGGGGTCGGGAAGGCTTCACTGGAGAAGAGAGAAGAGATTTGAGCACAGACTTGAGGAGGTATGGGTAACCCGTGCAGAGTTCTGGGGGAAGAGCATTCTAGGCAGAAGGAACAGCAGGTGCTAAGACCCCAAGGCAGAAATGGGCTGCATGTTTGAGAAACAGACAGACTTTATTCTTCACAACTCTATTATGATGACACCACTGTACTCTAGCCTGGGCAACAAAGTGAGACCCTGTCTCAAAAAAAAAAAAAAGAGAGAAAGAAAATGTCAAATTCAAGACACACTTCCCCAAGAGATCCTCATGTCTCTAACCAGTTCAGTATTGCACTACCAGCCCTGGACTCCACTTAGCTGTTCTAATGGTGTCAAGAAGGGAAAGGTGCTAACATTTACTGAACACCACTGCATGCCAGAGGTTACATGAAACGCAAAATACCTGGATGCAAGTTCCAATAAATTGACTGGCTAACTTTTCCTTCTGGGCAACTTTTAATTCCATATGGTTCTACTCTAGGAAGCAGCCTTAATGAAGAAAATAATGAAGTTCCAAAAAATAAAGTCATCAAAAAATCAAAATGCTTATGAGTCCAAGAAAGAACAAACAGCTTCACTCTCCTTTGCCTACCAATCAATCAATCATCCAAGTTGTTGAAAATAGGAAATTTGACTTATTTTCCTAGGCTCTGTCTTGTCCAATCTATGAGGGGAACTGAAAAAGCCACAGAAATGTGTGAAACCTGAGTAGTGGAAAGCTGATTGTGGCTCTAGACTAGATAGACTACAGACACCACCTCCAGGCTTAACATCTAGCCCATCAACACAGCCACCTTAGAGCCCCATCGGACCGTCAGAACTACTAATAGAAGGAAGCATGGGCCGGATGTGCTCACGCCTGTAATCCTAGCACTCTGGGAAGCCTAAGCGGGCGGATTGCTCAAGGTCAGAAGTTCAAAACCAGCCTGAGCAAGAGCAAGACCCTGTCTCTACTAAAAATAGAAAGAAATTAATTAGCCGGGCATGGTGGCGCATGCCTGTAGTCCCAGCTACTTGGGAGGCTGAGGCAGAAGGATTACTTGAGTCTAGGCGTTTGAGGCTGCTGTGAGCTAGGCTGACATCATGGCACTCTAGCCCAGGCAACACAGTGAGACTCTGTCTCAAGAAAAGGGGGGGAAGGAGGAGGAGGAGGGGGAGGAGGAGGAGGGAGGAGAAGGGAGAAGAAGGAGAAGAAGAAGAAAGCATGGATATTTATCCCAATGGCCAAACACTGTACCAAACATGCATTTAACATATTCACAACCCAAGATCTGAGGAATTCTTTACTCAATTAAGAACTAGAAGTTCCTGCACAAGAGGAAACTATTCCTTAATGTTCTCTCAGTAATTCTGAAGCATTTTTAAATGTTACCCCTGCATGCACTGACATACCAGAAATACTAGAAATATGTGATAGCAAATATACATGTGGATTGTATATGCTTTACTCTCCATCCAAATGTTTTAATTGGATGTTTACTCTCCATCCAAATGTTTTAATTGGATGTTTTAATTGGATAAAGTGTAAAATCTATTGGTAAGCATTATAAAAATTACAGATGTTTCTAAATAATTGTGTCCTTACTAGCTCTCACTCTTTTTCTGCCTACAATAGGAATCAAACACAATTTTACAGATAAAATGCAGCTGATTTGAACCAACTAGTATCAACGAATCTTCCATGGAGAAGAGATTAGCCAAAATGAGCTAAATTCTGTCAAATGCACACAATAAGACCTCAAAGTATGCCAGTTGGCCTAAGCAATTTTTGCCCTTAATTTTTACTTGCACATGCTTAGAAAACTAGCAACTCAGCCAGGCGCGGTAGCTCACACCTATAATCCTAGCACTCAGGGAGGCCAAGGCAGAAGGAGCTTAAGAGCTGGAGACCAGCCTGAGCAATACTGTCTCTACTACAAATAGAAAAAATTTAGGGCGTGGTGGTGCACACCTGTAGTTCCAGCTATTTGGAGTCTGAGGCAGGAGGATCACTTGAGCCCAGGAGTTTGAGGTTATTGTTAGCTATGACGATATCATGGTACTCTAGCCTGGGCAACAGAGCAAGAAAGAAAAAAAAAAAAAAGAAAGAAAAGAAAATAAAAAAGAAAAGCAGCAACTTGGCATGTCTAATAAGCCATGAATTCCACTCAGACCAGCAGAATTTGTTAAACATGGGGAGAAATGGTGCTTTTTGTTGTCATTTTCCCCCCAACCATAGGCAGAGAGCACGAAATTATCTAACCACTTGCAGACAAAGGTGGAAACACATACTGGGAAAAACAAAACAGAGATATACCTATCTTTCCCTTTGTGCTGGAAACCACAACAGCGTTTTTTGGGAACATGACTTTAGTCAACTCAGCAGTTTCTGCAGCAAGTGAAAAAGCAGGGAAAAAAGCACAGGAAACAGCACATGGAAGGCTCAGAACTATAGGCATTTATCACATGAAATCACCAACCCTCCACTGGGGGTAGGGAGGGAATCTCTGCATCCTTTTCAACTTTTCTACAATACCAAATGAGAAGCATTTTCAAACAGGAATCTATTTACAGTGGAACTTTTCAAAAATACAATGTTTTTAAGTAAAGCCAGGCACATCTTGTTGAATATGCACACCTGTTTTTAGTAGCCTCAATTTTCATACCTTAAGAAAATGTTTCGGAACATATAAATACTGCTCATCTTTTGAAAATAGTATTTAAAAGGACAATGAAAGTTTCCTAGAGAGCAGTTAGTCATATGTTTATTCTTAAACACAACTGACCCAAATATTAATATGGTATTTAAATGTTAGGTCACTTATTTTTCTCCCTCTGGCTCACCAAAAAAATAAATAAAATAATTGGCATTTTCAAGTAAGAGGAAAATGCAAGGATTTTTAACCTGAAAGCATACTAGGAGATTCAAGTTTTTTCACCACCATTCACAAAGGGAATCTGCACCCTAAGGGGATTGATCTGCTGTCAGCCTGGGGTCTAGTTTCCTTTGTGGCTGTCCTTTGGAAGTCTGTGTCAATACTGACTTTTCTATGACACGGTCACAACCTGTAATGGCTTAAAGGCAGTTAGACCAGGGGAAAGTTCTTCTGGGTTTGTTGGACAAAGATTTTAGGAAATTATGATTTATCAAGGTTCTCATAATCCTCCTAAAAAGGCAATTCAGATTCTAAATCATAATTAACTTAATGTTTTCTTCACTGAAATTAACAGAATTACAAGTCGTCTTTTTTGACATATAATTTACTACTGCAAGGAATTTGAATTAGTGAATCCTGCTGGGTTGCCAAAACTAAGCTTCATTTTTGAAACGTGTCTTCATCAAGTGATCAAGGCTATCTGAAATGAACTTGCGTCTTTATGCTCAGCACCAAGCTGGCCCATTTATTCTTGACTACCAGCCTACCAGAAATACATATAGGGACTTATTTTTCAGCTGTGACCTCCCAAAAATTTAAAAAGCTGTACATGAAGGTTGACAGCAAAGAAGGGCAGACAGGGAAAAAAGAAAGAGGAAACCGGTAGTTGTTTTCTAAGTAAGCTCTGTAAATAAATCAGTTTGCTAATCAACAAATACAAATGAAAATAATAAAAAGCCCTTTAAGAAAAACTGCACTTTGCCTCATTGTTTAGAGCCTATGTCTAAGGACATTCTAAGTCATGATTTTACCTTCTATCTCCCACAGGGCTTAGCTATTGCTACATAACAATGGTAGCTAACATTTATCCATGTTACCATGTGCTAGGCACTCTTCTCTAAGCCCTTACATGTATTATTTCATTCAACTCTTCTAACAACCTAGGAAGTAGATAGTATTACTAGAATCATTTCACTGATGACAAAACTCAGGCACGGGGTTAAATAACTTGCTAAAGGTCACTAGTAAGTAAATGATGGAGCCACAAGATAATAATTACTAACATTCTATAGGACTTTAAATTTGCAAGAGTTTTTTTCTGCCATTATCTCCTTTGAGCCTCCCAACACCTGTAATACTGATGGGATACTATTAGCATCTTAATTTTACAAATGGAAAAACTAAGACTCCAAAACATTAAGTGATTTTTTTCAAGCTAAGAAATAAAGGAGCTGGATGAGAAATCCATATGTTCCGAGTCTATATTCTCTCCTTTTTCACTATTCAGGCAGCCATTCTTATTGCAGACACTCACTAAAAGTACTTTTCATCAGTCACTACTTCTCAAAGCATAATTCTAGATTTAAGCTCCAGATGGTTAAAAACTATCTAAGTCGCCTTTTCATCCCTGGCATCGAGTACAGAGTGTGACACACAGGAGACTGTTAGTCTGAGCAGTCCCCAGACAATCCTCATGGCTCCCCCACCACATCTACTGCTGTGTTCGTGCTACCTCTCTGTCCTGGACAGCCTTCAGGGACACGGTCAAGTCACCAATTTCAGGGGGCTAAATCCACAATCTCTTCTCCAAATCTAAAATCCAAAGGACACAAAAACTGAAGGTTTTCTCTTAAGTCTGATGCCAAGCCTCACTTGAGGACTGTGGCAGTCCATCTTCAAGGTGGCCCTCAGAGATCCCTACTTCCTGGTCTCACACCCTCATTCAGTTCTCTCTCATACCAAGGTTCGTTGGTGTGACCGATACAGCAGAAGTAACAGGATGTTATAAAAGACAGTGGCTTCCATCTTGAGCACTCTCTCTCAGACCACTGTCTCTGGCGGGAAGCCATGTTGCGGCCATGTTGCCTACAGAGAGCCCCACACGGTGAGGAACGAGACTTTCTGCCAATGCCCACCATCTCCAGGTGACTGACACCTCAGCCACAGCCCGAGTGCAACTTCATGGGCAACCTGGAGCCAGATCACACAACTAAGCACTCCTGGATTCCTGACTCATGGAAACTGTAGATAACGGTGCTTGTTTTAAAGCCACTAAGTTTAGTTTGGGCCTTAATTTGCTACAGAGCAACAGATAACTAACACAGGAACAACAGCTGTTATAAACTGTGATAAGGCTACTTATGGTCTCTATTTGTGCCCACTTTTGTGAATATTCAATTACTGTGCTTGTTTTATGAGGTATCTCCTCAGACCTGCCCCGGGGATATTGTATATTATATGTGCTATATAACCATGCTGGAATCTGAAAAATTTTAGATCTTGAAACACACCCACCCCAAAGGTTTCAGATAAGCCACTGTTGACACTGTATTCCCTTTTTCTGAAACACCTTTCCTGATTAACCTCACTCTGGCATATAAGAAACAACTTCTTACAAGAATTTCTATGCCTCTTAGAATCTCTGCCATATAAGCCTATACTTGATTATAAATTATTCTGCATTATACTCTGTTGTTTCATAAGTAAATATTTGTCTTTCCATCTCAAGGTTAAACTTCTTATAGACAAGAGTCATGCCTCCATTTCATTATCCTCACCAGAAACCCTGGATACTGCTGGGTACACAATAAGCTCTGAATAAATTCTTGTAGAACCGAGTTCAGAAATCCGTATAGCGTTGGTCCAGACCCCAAGATACCCTCACACTCAAAACCTATTTACCTTCAAATAACTGTTCCATAACATGATGTAAAAACAGTGTCTGAAAGAAAAAGAAGCTGGCTCTCTGAGGAATTCAGGAAAATTTGCACGTCCTCTAAGCGCCCTTGTAAATAGCAACAGAAACACAAAATAATCATTATCGGGGAAAAGATCTATTAGCCTCCTGATGATTGGCCTATCTGAAATCTTTCAGGGAAAGAGCAATTTTACCTTTCTGCTTTCTTCTGTGCACCCTCCCTTGGGCAATAAGAAGGGTCACTAATCAGTTTTTAATTTTCATACTGGAGAAAGATTCAGCATGGAGCTACAAGAACTCAGGGTAAAGGCTTTACAAAATAAAGACCAAGGAAACACTCTGAATGACACAAGCACTAAAATCATGGCGCTAAATAAACTATTCTAGATCTTTTAGATAATTAAGCATTTTTAAAAATGCCTAAAAATTAAAATGCAATAGGTATCATTCTGAAATAGGTATCCTTCCGCATTAAAATGCAATAGGTATCATTCTGAAAAGAAATTCTGCATAAGCAATCTCTTATGTAAAATTTTTTTAATAAGGTAAATAAGGTTCCTTAGAGCAGAAGTCTTTCTCCCTCACATAACCTAACCAGGGAGAGTTCCACAGATCCAAATGCCAAGACGGCAAAAGGTAACCAGACAGACCACAGGCCTGGGACAACTTAATTTAAGAGAGCTGGGAAAAAACAAAAACATAAAAATAGGGAGGGTTTGGGAGCATGGGATTGACAGTGAATCTAAATGATTTTCTTTATTTTTTTTTTTTACTGGAAACTAGGTAATTTATTAATCTAAATGATTTTCAATAAATTCTGACCTCTGCCTCTACCATCAGCTTTCAATCCTGTATCCTTTCTATGCTGCAAAGAAACTGGGGATTTTTTTTTTTTTTTTTTTTTTTTTGGAGACAGAGTCTCGCTTTGTTGCCCAGGCTAGAGTGAGTGCCATGGCGTCAGCCTAGCTCACAGCAACCTCAATCTCCTGGGCTTAAGCAATCCTGCTGCCTCAGCCTCCCTAGTAGCTGGGACTACAGGCATGCGCCACCATGCCTGGCTAATTTTTTCTATATATTAGTTAGCCAATTCATTTCTTTCTATTTATAGTAGAGACGGGGTCTCACTCTTGCTCAGGCTGGTTTTGAACTCCTGACCTCAAGCAATCCGCCCGCCTTGGCCTCAGAGAATGCTAATATTTCAGGCGTGAGTCACCGCACCTAGCCGAAACTGGGGATTCATAGCAGCCAATAAAGAACCGGGTAGAAAACCAGAGGCAAGGGTCTGGGCCCATGTGCTGGGCTCTGGCAAATCAACCCAGGCCCCTTCCTGGGTTTCTGTCCCGGCGCCTGTAGAATGTAGGGGCTGGATTAGATGACTCCAACTGTCCACACCAGGGTCTAACTTTCTATTGTAAGTGAAATCCAGTCTGTTGTAATTTATGTCATCCCTTGCACACTCTCACCCTGGCTGTCTGCTGCGTTTTTAGGGAGCATGACAGGGCTGAATTAACCGAGGACATGTGACCACACACAGCTTTGGTGCAGAGGCTCAGACAGCTGAACTACTGGGCAAAGAATAAGTGGCTGACAGGAAAAAGCAATGACAAGCAGAAATGAGTCCATGTGGAAGATTTTGTGATGCTGCAGTATTATCCAGATTCTAGATGCCTGAGATTCTCTTCACAAAGGGAGCTGTAGCCTGCACATCTATCAGGATTTGTCAAGTGTTTGAATAATACAGACTTTTAAAATGTGCAATCCAGACAAGACTGTAAAGCTTATATTCTGCCAGTTTCGATACCACTAAGATTTGCAACAATTTCCCTCAGTCCTAGGGGATTTTAGTCCAATTCCATAAAGCCATGACTACTCCCTAGGCTTTAACCTACAATCCTGCTAGAAATCCCCAAAGTTCAGGATTGAAAGGAAGTCCTAGGGGCTGGGAGGGTATGTGTGTTCAGAATTAGTCTTCTAGCCATCTACATTATTTTCCTAGGAGAAAAAAAAGTACACATTGCACTGCTAAGAACAAACCTCTAACATTTGCTGAATGTGTTTCAAGGTAACAGATAAAAACCACATACATATTTAAATGATATCAATTTTTCTAACATCCCCACCTATCAAAACTATCAAAGAAAGTAATTCACAAAACGTAGGCAAATACCCTTTTTCAAGTCCTCCACCAAGTGATTTACAGAAAAGCCCGCAAGAACCAAAGGCAAATCCTTTATAGAACATAAATAGCTATACTCAGCTTGCGCAGAAAAGTTTTGGAAATCTAAATATTCAAGCACAGTTTCAAGTTACAAAAGCAATAGCAGCAGCATGACTAAAACAATCCTTCAATCTGTCCTTTGACAAATATTTACTGAGCACCACCATGTGCCTGGCATTCTTTTAGGTTCCTGAAAATGTAGCGGTGAGCAAAATAGAGAAGGTCACTGCTCCTAGTTTACAGGAAAGCTTACGGGAAATTTTTCTCAAAATATTAAATGTTTTTAACTAAGAGTGTTTGCTGAATTACACACACCTACCTTACCAGGGAACTAGTAAAAATACACAAGATACATTTAAGATAGTCCTGCAGATAAAGGAAATAGAATTGAGTGCCCAGAAACAAATCCTCACATTTACTGTTAATTGGCTTTTTTTATAAGGGCGCCAAGATATTCATGAGCAAAAGAATGAAGAATGGGTCATAGACCTAAATGTAAGACCTAAGGCTATAAAATTCTTAAAAGAAAACATAAGAGTAAATCCTCATGCCTTGAGTTAGGCAATGGTTTCTCAGCTATGACACCAAAAGCACAAGCAACAGAAGAAAAAATAGATAAACTGGACTTCACCAAAACCAAAAATTTTTGTGTTTGAAAGGAACCATCAAGAAAATATAAACACAACCCCACAGAATGGGAGAAAATATTTGCAAATCAGGTATCGGATAAGGGACTTTTTTTCGGATAACGGGTAAAAATTCATACTCAAAAAGGCAAACCAATCCAGAAAACTGGCAAAGAATCTGAACAGACATTTCTCCCAAGAAGATATACAAATGACCAATAAGTGCGTGAAAAGATGCTCAATAGCACATTAGTCATCAGGAAAGAATGCAAATCAAAACCACGATGAGATGCCACTTCACACCCAATGGAATGATTATAATGAAAAAGATTATAACAAGTGTTGGAGAGAATGTGGAGCACTGGGACCCTTATCCCCTTATCCCCTGCCTGTGAGAATGTATACAGTGCAGCAGTAATGGTGGAAAAGATTTTGGCAGTTCCTCAAACTGTTAAACCTTATGGCCCTGCCATTGCACTCTTAGGTACATACGCAAAAGAAATTAGAACATGTCCACTCAAAAACGTGTACATGAAAAACGAGCAACGTTATTTGTAGTAGCAAAAAAGTGTTAAAAAAAAACCCAAAGTCCACAAACTGATGAATGGATAAATATGGTATATCCATACAATAGGTTATTATTCATCAATAAAAAGGCATAAAGTATTATTCATCAATAAAAGGCATACAGTAAAGGCATAAGGCACAATGTTACATTGTGACTGAATCTTGAAAACATTATTCCAAGTGAAGGAGGCCAGTCACAAAATAATACATATCATATGAATCCATTTATATGAAATGTCCAGAAACTGCAAAGCTACAGAGAAAGATTAGTGATTGCCTAATGGTGGGAGTGGGGAGGAACTCGGGAATGATCACTAATGGGTATGAGGTTTCTTCCCAGAATCATGAAAATGTTGTAAAGCTGTGGTGATGGCTGTACATATCCTCACTCCGAATATATGAAAAACCATTGAATTGTACACTTTAAATAGGTGAGTTGTATCATGTGTCATTTATATCTTTATAAAGCTGTTTTTAAAAATAAAATAAGAGGCCAGGCACAGTGGCTCACGCCTGTAATCCTAGCACTCTGGGAGGCCAAGGCGGGTGGATCTCTCGAGGTCAGGAGTTCGAAACCAGCTTCAGCAAGAGCGAGACCCCATCTCTACTGTAAGTAGAAAGAAATGAATTGGCCAACTAATATATATAGAAAAAATTAGCCAGGCGTGGTGGTGCATGTCTGTAGTCACAGCTACTCGGGAGGCTAGGGCAGAAGGATCACTTGAGCCCAGGAGTTTGAGGTTGCTGTGAGCTAGGCTAATGCCACGGCATTCACACTAGCCTGGGCAACAAAGTGAGACTCTGTCTCAATCAATCAATCAATAAATAATAAAATAAGAAACTGAGGAGTCAAGCATGGCAAGGACCTAGTCTCCTCCCTCAAGGCTTTCCACCCCTGAGGACAGCAGCTAGCACTCTTTAGGGAGGACTAAGGATTTCCTGCACAGCACCTCAGGGCAAGGCGGAGAGCTCTACCCTAATTTTACAGTTGAGGAAGCAGACTTGGCGTAAGTGGCCTGGCCATGTTTACAGCACTAACAAGTGGGAGGGAGACTGGAAGCCACACTTAGCTATGACTGAGACCTATGCCCTCGTCATGTCACTACATTGCTCCTAGGTCAAGGTGGGCAGGAAAGTACAGAAACTACTGCACTGAAATGCAGGACTAGAGTCAAAGAGGGCCTCTCCAGCTCTCCAGCAAGGAGCAGTTCTCAGAAAAGGTGAAACCTGAGCAGAACCCTGCTTGGTGAGGGCTGGCACCTCACTCACGTAAGAAGTGGTGAGTGGGGCTTTCCAGGCAGGGAAAAAGACATGGGTGGAAGGGATCATGGAGAACCCAAAAGCAGCTCAGTCTGGCCAGAGGACAAGACAGGTATGAGGAAGTGGTGGGAGAAAGGAGAACAGATGACTGCTGCCCCCAGCTAGGAATTTAAACCTGAGCGCACAGGTTGACTAGCCTTTGAAGTATCCTACAGTAGGTAGGGAGCGACAAAAGACCACTTGGGACGCAGTCACAGGTGGTTAAGGGGCAGGAATTAGAAGGCTACCAGGAACTGCCCAATTGAGAACTGAGAAGGGACTGAATTAGGGCAGTAGCAATGAGAAAAGAGGGGAAGAAACAAATTTGTAAGATGTCTAGGAGGTGGGAATTCCAAGACCTGGAAGGATCTGGAAACTTGAGGATCCTGACCCAAGGGGTAGAGTGGACACTACTGGTGTCCAACAGAACCCACGACTCCCCTCCGTCTTTCCTAAGCCCCTCCCCCATGCAGCCACTGGTTTCGGGGAGACTGGTCCCACTCCCCCATTCTGAGGGTGATCGAGTCGCCATTATAGCTCAAGAATGGCCACCAGACTCATTCTGGCTAAAAGACCCAAGGGAAAGTCTGCTGGAGGACTTCTAGAGAAAATTTCTCTCCTAAAAAAGAGACTGTTTCTATTCCTATCTTGCCTATTGTCATATATGAATATCCTCCTCATCTCTAGAACCACTTACCCCATGGCCAGGCCATCTGCTACAGCCTGAGGATGGCACCAGCTCCCAAGATGGCACAGCGAGGAAGAGGTGGAGAGAAGCGGGGACCTTGATCTCTCTGACCCACCCTGAAGCTTCTCTCCTTGCCCCCAGACTCCCTGACAGGTGAAGTAATAAGCTTCCTTGTGCGGAAGCAGTTCACAAAGGGATCGAGGTAACTGGGGACCAAAGCACCTTCACTGACAAAGACAGAGTGTGGCATGATTCACCAAACTAGGAAGCTCGGGAAGAGAAGCGGGTCTGGAGGGGCCTGGGGGTAGTGATGGTGGGCTCAGGCGCCTAGTGTGGAATCCAGTAGGCAATCACAAATACAAGCCACATAACAGGGAAGTCAGGACTGAGGGTACACATGGAGTGTCAGCATGCCCGTGGTAGCGGAGGCAACGTGAGGGGACGCACAGCTGGACCGTGACACTGTCTCTCCTGCAGATGGACAGATCTGACAAACCACCAGTATCTATGAATCCTGAACCACCGCTGCTCCCCGACTCCAAACCACCACCCATACCCCTCAGAGAGCCTGTGTCACCTTGGGCAGGGGTGGGGGGGGGGCCCTAGGAATCCCAAATTGGGATTCAGGAATAAATGTATTAGTAAATAATACATCATACATGCCAACAACTATCATTTATTGAGCACCTTTTAACCCGTGTACTTAAAATTCTTTTCTCAAATTCTCAGTCGTCCCACAAGGCAGATAAAACACCCCTCAGCTTGCAGATGGGGAAACTGAGACCGGATCAGAGAAAAATCACTTGCCCAATCCCAAAGCCAGGAATTATGCAGTGGACCAGGATATGAACACGGGCCAGGGAGGGGAAGGACTGAAGGTGACACACAGCACCCCAGTGAGGAGGCCGGTTCAGGTGTGGGGCCCGGGCACCAAGTCCGGAGCAGCAAGGATGGCAGAGAAAAACCAGTTTTGACAAGCAACAGTTAAGGCTGCAAGGCTGCTTCTGAAACACACAGGTCTGAAAGAAAAGGGAGGCGGGACCTGAGTGGCTTAAAAACTCACATGGCCTCCGTGGGTGGCTTGAGAACGTGACCCTGCCCCACACCACTGTTTGTATGGAGAGCTGTGCTCCAAACAAAGCACTTTCTAACCTACTTCTGAACACCATCCTCACAAAGCTGGGGACCTGGCTTTACACTGTGCTTTCTCAAGCGCTCAGAAGGCGGCTTTTCTAGACAATACCCTGCAGCATTTGGTTCCCTCTCCAGTGGTCTCGGTCTGCTGATTCCTCCCTTGCCATCTGACCTTTCGGTTATCGCCCGTGCCAGCTAGTGCTCAGCACCTCTCCGTTCCCCTGGCCTGTCCCCATCCCTCTTGTTCTAACTTCCTCTTAGCATGTCAACATCCTCCGCTTGGAAACAAACTTGTCACGCGTTTGGAAAAGAGCTGCGCAGCCCTTTCGGGGCTTCGGAAATTATTAGGAGTGTCTCCAGAGGAACCATTTCAGCCCTTGGGGAATCTCTTCCCCAAGGGTGTTTTGTTACAGAGAAAGGGATTAACAATAGGCAGCATTAAGGAAGAACCATTTCTCTTAAAAAAAAAAAAAAAGAAAAGAAAACAAACAGGAAATGCATACATGGCTCAGAGGGCACAGGAATGCAATCCACATTTTTAAGAATGGTATAGATTTTCCAAATTGCAGTTACAAGTTTTTGAGTCACAAAGTAAACTGACTGGTTCCTGATCTTAACACACCTAGTTGATGCCTGCAACATGTGATAACAGGTGCCTGTTTAATCTCAACACATGAAATTTTGAAACAAAACTCATGGTGGTTAGTCATTACAACCCAGAGCAGGCTGACCAGGAGCTTCAGATGTGGCTAAAATGTCACAGATAAAGCTGGGCCAAAGCAGTCAATCTCAGAGAGGCCAGGGCGGGGACATAGCCCATCTGATCTCTGAGTTGTCCTGTTTATTAAGGCCTGCAGACAGATACAATTTTGCATCACAGTAAAAAACACTTTTCATAAAAGCTCTATATTTAACTTTTATGTACACCATCTTTTCCATTAAACCTCAGAACAGTGTCACATTAGGTTTATGCAGCGTCAAGAATAAAATGGGTGGTATGGCAAGATTGAAAATTACAGCGCCAGGCCCTAATTGTATAAACTCATACTGTGAAATGAACACCTTTCTCAGACAGTTTAAGGAATGGGAAGTAAAGAAGAAAAGTCGCTAAAGTGTGAGGATCTGTTGTCCATTCAGAAAATATGCCCTTCTTCCAAAAGACTCAAGTCGGAAGGGAAAAGTTATCTTTAGAAAAGAGAGAGAAAGACGTGGTAGTTATCTCTACAATACAAAAATGATGGGACTCATGTTTTCTGAAATAGCTGCTAGTCAGCTCTTCAATGCACTGCATGAATTCAGTCCACTACACCATCTCATTTTCTACCTATTATCAATATAAAAATCAGAGTATCTTGGCAACAGACTTTTCCACAGTGAGATTCACTTTATTCCAGGGTCTTTTCTAGTAAAATAAAATGGCAAAGGAACCTCATTATCTAGAAGATTTTCAATATGGCCTATTTCGACTGTAACACTCCATTCCTCTATCAAATTATAGTTAATAAGCACCTATTACATGAGGTATACAGCTCTAGCTGCTAAGGATCATAGACTGGGGCTGAGGATGCTAGAGGAGACAGATGTGTCCAGAAATGATGCCTGCAATATGACAGGCACTGTGACAGCATGTGAGGTGCAGACCAGTGCTGAACTCTGCCTGGTCAGGCTGAGTTGACGGCTGCCTAGCAGATGGGACTCTTGAGTCAAGTTGTAAAGGATGGTTCAGAGGAGGATGTGTTCCGAGAAAGACAAAAGCATACACCAATCCACAGGAATCCCATGCATAAACCCTCAAGAGAGTCTGGAATGTTTGGGAAACTGTGAGCAGTTCTGTATACCCAGAGAGCAAGTCACTAGGGCAGGCAGGGCTAGATCAGGTAGGGTGCTTAGACAAACAATGAAGTTTGAACTTTATCTCTAGACTGGAATAAGCCACAACAATAAAGAGAGGAGGATGAGGATAGGAGGAAGAATAAAGTTAATATCTGCTTGGTGCTTACCATATGCAAGGCACCATAAATGTATGAGGTGAGTACTGTATCTTGTCTCCATTTTAATAGATGGGGAAATTGAGACTCAGAAGAGATAAATATCTTTCTGAAGGCTAACTCAGCTAGTCAGTCAGTCATCAGTGATGCCAAAATTTAAACCCAGGTGGTCTGACTCCAGGGCTCATGCTTTGATCACTTCAAATATTGCTCTGAGTATAAGAATATGAAGTTAGAGACATAGATGTCATATTGTTTACACTGAATATAAGGTAAACAAGTTGCCATTCCAAAAGAGGTGAAAAAATGGAAAAAATAGAAAGCATCCAAAAGTAGTCCTGCTTTCAATGTGGAAGACTGAGCACCAAAGACATAAGAATAAAGAAAGCTGCTACCCTCTATGGTAGTGGTTCTCAACTGCGGGTGATTTTGCCCATTTGGGGACATTGTCAGTTGTCACTACTAGGGAAGAGGTGCTACTGGCATCTAGACACTAGGAATGCTGCTAAGTATCCTACAATGGACAGGACAGACTCCTATAACAAGGAATTGTTCAGCCCTACTGTCTGGGATAAAACCTAACACAAACCACCGAACAAAAGATGAGTTTTCCATCTTGTAAGTGTCTAAATAAAAGTAACAAACCAGTGTCCATATGACTAATCAAAGTAGAGTCCGGACTTCTGTCCCAACAATAGATTTAACCTTATCTTCACCCATGCTCAAAAGCAACAAAAGCTCTGCATTAGGGCAACTTCTGTTCAAGCTTACCATTATAGAATGCAAGAACATGGTAACTGGGTTACAAAAAGCATGGTTCGCCATCAACCGATAATATTGTTAAGCTCTAGAGAAGGACAGCCATAAAGCCATTGGAGCTAACAGTGCTTTCCCCCTTAAATAGTTTCTAAGTCATATTCAAGCCATGGATGATAAAAAGTATACTTAATTTTTTTCAAGAAAAAAACTCCTTGCAAAATTCAGGGGGTATTTATATACCAATTATATACTAATGTATATGTTAGTTAACCTTATATAGCCACAATTTGGATATCACATTTGAATTTTGGAAACCTAGATGTAGTGTGGAAGAGGAGCACTTTCTATTCCAGTAACATCAAATTTACTAATTGATCAAGACCCATAGCCAGCCTTACATTAACAGAAATTGTGTTATGTAAAGTACGATTACTTGCTTCAACTGATATTTATAAGGGCCTTGACTTTGTACCCCACGTGGCTGATACTAAAGGATATAGGTATTCACACATATACTTAATATAATTTGTGAAGAACTATTGCTTTTCACTTTTTTCCCAATCTCCTGACATGTTTTCTTTACCAGTCCAAATGGAATGAAAATTACAATTTTGGGTAAATGAGATACATATACTTTAAGCCCCTAATTTATAATTGTTTTTCTAGTTTATTAGGAAGTTTCTGATCAAAGCATCAAAACTGACTCACAATATTCCCTCAGGAACCTCGGGATGACTGAGAGGTAACATTATTTAACAGTTAATGGATAAACTGTACACTTTGGGTGAACTGTATGGTATATCCTTAAAAAACCATTTAAAAAGTAAAAATGGAGTTTATCTCACTGTCACATTAGTTTCATTAATTTAGTCAACACATCTAAAGAAAAATGAGCACCTCAGTATTCATCACATGACTACTCAAAGGACTAAAGTCTTGCTGAAAATACTAATCTATTCCATGTTTATAGCAGCAATTTTAAGGACTAACCTTGCTATTTTTTTCCCTGAAAATCCTTTGCTAACCAAATGACAACCTATAAAAGGAGTCTGAGCCACATTCAAGTTTTGCTTTCTAAGAGAACAAAAGGAAAGATCTCTACCTCTCCCAGCACAGAGAACTACAAAGGACAAAAGTTTTCCAGAACAAACATTACCAAAAAACTAAGACCAATCATAGCAGAAATCCTTACTTGAATAAACAACAGAGATAGCAGCAGAGAACAAACAGCCAAAAGCTATTGTGGGGCTCAAAACGCAACCAATAGCTTTCAGCTTATATAAACCTGGGTTTTTAATCTTGAATAGGGCTCAAACTGTGAACTGTGTGGAAAAGACTTCCTGTTTGTCAAGGTGAGGTCACCTCTAAAGCAAGTTAAGGAGGCAAATACCTACATTAATATGGATACAAAGATACTGTGTTATTTTTCTGCATTTTTTTAAAATCATTTTCCATTTAAATGATGCTCATCTTAAAATATGTATAACTATTATCCTCAGGCTGAAATGCTTTAAATGGTGACATCAATTTTTTTCTAAAATCAATTAAAAAACTTTGATCTAAATTGCAGAAAATTGCTTCATAACTTTTCATTTTATAATTTGGTTCTTAAATCCAAAGAGTGTTTTTCAAAATGACAAACAAAATGTTTCACCAAGTTTCACTCACACTTCTATTTTCATTTACTATAATTAATCTGTTTCTAACTCACAATGTATTATTTTAACATTAATATTAATACAAGCAAATTCTTAAGTAACCATTTAGAAATCAGCAAAATTCCTTCTATTAAAAGATGAAATATTTATTGAAACCTTAAAATCTGTACCCCCATAATATGCTGAAATTAAAAAAAAAGAAAAAAAAAGCAATTATATATATTATAAAAAAAAGATGAAATATGTGAATAATTTCAACACAAAATTAGCCATCTTCAACTCATTCAAAATAGGAAAAAGGTCATCACAAAATAAATATTAGGAAATACTTATGAAAATTCAAAAAAGAGAGATTTTTTTTTCCTAGCTTAATTCAGGGGAAAATGGGCTAATTGATGGTGCCCGCTTCATTTGACTTTAATTAGTGATAATCAAAATTATCAAGTGTACTATCCCAGGGAACACACCATCATAGTAGCTATTGACTATTAACTTTGAAGTAATTGTTTACTTTTTCATTTGCGAACTAAAATAGGAGTTAGGAGTTAATTTCACCTAATGAATGCAATATACATTAATTGTACATATGTACCATAATATATGAAAGTTAGGGAAAAGTTAAAGAAAATATCAAGTATGTACAGAACAATGACATATACATGTTCGGTGTTTAAGTATCATCTACATGCAAGATGCTTTTGTATATTTACAAATAACATGTATGAAAATGTTTAACTCAGTACATACCACAAGTAGGTAGGTGCTTAAGACATACATTTTTATGATAGCATGGTAGTTGCAGATAACGTGGTTAACTTCAGACAACATCTGTGTTACACACATGGCCATCAAAATAATTGTGGCAAGCTTCTGTGACACCATAAGAAGCCAAGCTGCTGTTAGAAGTTAGATTACTTCTAACAAAAGCCTGCTTAAATTATTGTTAAGTTATATGGCCTGCATCCAAAATAACAGTATTATATAAGGTTGCCTTTGCCTTTGAATCACTCACC